>OY723390.1:50606527-50694027 GCA_963210295.1 Ophion ellenae
AAAAAACAAACAATAGAAAAAATAATGAGAAAAAAACAGGATCTAAAGATGCAAGGATTGTTCGATTATCGGAAAATTAGCTATCAACACAAGTCAAGCCACATCGTCTTGTACATTACAACTCCAAACGACGTGTTGCGACATCATTGACTCCAACTTGGCACACTCATTCAAGTAGCTCATTCTCCGCGCGCCCTTGTCCCACGTTTACAAGTCCCCTTCGACAGCCCCACATGCTCGAACCCGCACACGCGATAACGACACTTCGGTGGTCAGGCTTACAACCCCCGAGCCAATTTTCCATAGTGGTCAGCCCGGATGCGGCCCATATATGATGTGTGTGTGTGTGTGTGTGTAAAAAATAATAACTACGTTCTCATGATTTTCGATATGGCGACCCTCATTATCCCACTTTGTCCGGACCCGTGACCCTCTTCAGGGCTGGTGTTTCTTGTTCCAATAGCGCGATGCATCATATACAGGGCGATTCACAACTATCAGAGTTCGCAATGTGAGAAACTTTTTTTTTAATCTCGTGCGACAAAAATTAATCGAGAAACTCGCGTTCAAAGTCCAAGTAGCAAAGTCCATGACACGATAGTTGCTAACGTGCGCAACGTGCAAGCCGCATCGAGCGCGGCTTCGAATCCACCTTCGGAAAAGTGAATATTTTGTCTAAACATTTTTTTTTTCGCCACACAAATAATGAATACCGAGGCTCGCTCCGCAAATCAATAATATGATTCAATAATTTACCTTTAACATTTAATACTTGTAGAAAGAAAAAAATCGCGCATGCGCAACCATTGTGCCGTTCGGCGTCGGACTTTCAACGCGAATAATGTCGGGAATTCTTCCCGCACGACATTAAAAAAAAGCGTTTTGCTCGCAATGGCCATCCTATATGATCACCACGGAAATCCTAATAGGTGTGAATCACCCTGTATATCCTCCATAACTTATCGAACGTAAGAACAATTGGTCGGACGTTGTTGCACGCTCGCTTCAAATTCATCGAGTCCAAGGTCTCGGATATACACGATATGCCAACTCTGCTACGAGAAACGACGCCATTGCGATTGTGTATATATATATATATATATATATATATATATATATATATATATATATATATATATATATATATATATATATATATATATATCCTGAAAAATGAAGACATTCATACTCCCCTGGACAGCCAAGCGAATCATGCGTGCAATAAAGCATCACGAGATGGACGATGCTCAAGACCAAGAGCGACATAACGCAAATTGAGGAGAGGGGCGAAATAGATTGTCAGTATCAATATGTATTTCTTTTCCTTCGAGAAACGATGGGGGCTGAAATTGATTTTATTTCAAACATCGCCCATCCCTCGGGGGCAATCAAGAGTCGACCTTGCTCGGTGCTAGTCTGAGTGAGGGTGCATAGCGTGCGTAGCAAACCGCAGTCGCCGCATAATGCGCGTGTTACACTTGGCGACTGATCGTACCTCGCGGGCTCTGCAATTCGAGTGCATTCGGTACATGCGAATATTCATAGATATAGGAGACTGTACGTTTGCAAATTTTATCCTGAAAACGCGCCTGAGGATTTGGATGTACTTCTTGCTTTGGTCTCATCCTGGGTAAAACTCATCAGGGGATTATACAATACGATTAATTTCTACGAACTGATGATGTTATTGATAATCAAATGAATTTGCCTTCGAATTGTCTTATGATTTGGAGCCGGTTCTCGCTTATCGTCACCTACCCTAGCGCCTACCCTGGCAATATTCAAGACGCGTTTATTCTCATACCTGTTCGAGAGAGACATGTCAAGTTGTTAAGGTTACGATTTTTATTTCAATCGCATTTTGGATTTTCATCGCATCTTGGATCGCAGCGAAAGCATTTCCGATTGTCAGGACCTATTCTCGTTTTTGTTTTATTGCCTTTCCATCAATTTGCTTTCCTTCCCCGCTATTGTGTGCAGAAAGTACACAAAGTTTATACATTTCTCTTATTGATTTGCTGCAATCCTTGCTCCATCATCCTAGCCTAATGATCATCAAAGCCTAATGATTCTTACAAGGTCACTTCTGTCATGTCACCACCAAGATTCCACGATCCTCCCTACACGACCACTAAAGCCATGATTCTTAGGTTATCTCTGGTACGTTGCCATTATAGCTTCAAGATTCTTTCTAGGTTACTACCGCCATGTCAACACCAAAGTGTTATATTTTTTGCCCACCGCAAAAGTCCCTATCAAGTTTCGTCCCTTCCAAAGCGCCCAACCCTCATTCTCCAATCAAACGGACGCATCCTCAAAAGAAAGATACATTCCCAAGTTGACGACCTGTAGAAAGCGGAAGTTCGTAGGGGCTGGGGTACCGATAGCCGAAGAAAAAGAGGGAAATACCTGTCTGGATGCAGTCGGCGTTGGCGGTTCCGAAGTTTCCTTGCCCGGATTGCCGTTCTGCTGCTTCCTCTTGTTGGCATTTGTGGTCCCAGGTGAGGTCACGTTGGCGTTGGACGATGTTGTCTGTTGCTGACTGACGTTATTGTTCTGGCCCCCACCGCCTCCCCACTTGACAACATGGGGCCCGGAATTGCGGCGGGGCCCGGGCCCGAGTCCTCGCCCCTCGGTGTCATCCGGCGCACCTGTGGGTGGCGACAGGAACAGGTGAGTGCGATACGCGTGGCTCGGATGTTCCTCCATCGGATAATAGCCGAATTCGCGACTTCGCCTTATCGGTCCTCGGGCACTCGGGGCCCCGATACTCGGCCTTATACCGAGGCGCGGGCCACCCGGCACGGCCGAGGAGCCAACGCCACCACCACCGACTCCACTCGTCGTACCGACCGAGCCGGCCACGATCCCGTAAGCACCACCGCGTCCCGCACCGTCACCGCCGCTCGAGCTTTTCTCCCCGAAATTCTTGCGGAACATAAGATTCATGATTGGGCGTTTTGCTCCTTTGATACTTTTTTGAATCAGTGTTCTTCTCTCGATCGTTACCACATACGTGTTTACGGACAGATGTTTGTATGCGTGTGTGTGTGTGTGTGTGTGGGTGTGTAGGTATGACACGTGACAACCTCGATGGACGAGAGATGCGAATAACGACGTCTATAACGTGCGGAAAATCGGCAAATCGATCGGGGACAACCTTGTCCGCGTCGATTTTTCTTCTTTCTCACACATACACACAGAGACACAGGCACGAACAGCAAAATCACACACTGACGGGAGGATGCAACACATTCGATCGTGCGATTATCACGATGACATCAATTTACACGTGTGTGTGCGTTTGAGGAGTTAACTGAACACGGATCGGCGGTTAACGGCTGCTGGCTTGGGGTTTGTCGGCCCAGGATTCACACCCGAAGGCTCAATGGACGCATGTCTGGGGCTTGCCGGCCCAAGCGACCTTACCCTCGCGATATTTTTGCGTAACACGAATATACAAAATTGTTTGTGTGCGGTGGAACTCGCGATGTTCGGCCACAGAGACGCCGACGATGACGACGATGACGACGATGATGATGGTCAGGATAACGACGAGGCCGATGTAGAATCTTGATGAGCGGATTACACGCCGTTGTAATACCGTTTCGTTGATAGTTTCGAAGCCGAGCGAGCCTCGGCGGCGACGGCAGCGGCTCTTTCGTCGGCGGACACGTCGACGGCACTGCCGCGACGACGAGAGCGACGGTACGACTCCTCATCGTCTCGTTACACCCGTCTCGCGGCAGTCCAGCTTGCATCGTGCGGCGATATCTCACTCGCGAGACTCTGGGGGATTATGCGAGGCTGGTGTTTATGGCGATGATGATTATCGGCATCATCAACAACCGCGAGAACAAGCGGATGAAGGATGCTCAATGATGATGCTGATGATAATGATGACCATCATCAACAGCCGTAGGTGAAAAAGCCGATAAATGCTGATCAATGATGACGTTGCTCATTGTCATCACCATCGGCAGCAGATAGAAGCGGACGAAGGCTGGCCAATGGATGAGGAGTATCAATATTATCGGGAGTAGCACGAAAAAATTGATGAAAGCTGGCCAAGGATGACGAGTGTCAGCATCATCAGGATTGTCTCAAAAAATGGACGAATGATGGCTAATGATGATGAGTATCATCATCGGGAGTAAACAAAAATGGATGAAAGCTGGCCAATGATGACGAGTATCGACATGATGAGGAGTGGCTCAAAAAAATGGATAAAGACTGGCCAACGATGACGAGTATCATTATCAGGCGGCGCGAAAAAAAATGGATGATGGCTGGCTGATGATGACAAGGATCATTATCAGGAGTAGCTAAAAAATGGATTAGGCAGGCCAATAATGACGAGTATCATCATCATCAGGAGTAGCAAAAAAAGTGGATAAAGGTTGCTAGCTGATAAACGCGACAGGCGACAATGACAGAGGCTGCTCTACGATAAATAGGACAGGATACAATTATGGAGTGGCACCATTTTTCCGTGTCAGCACGCGACACGTTCCAAGTGTTGTTGTTAGTATGGCTTTCTGGCAGTGACACTGATGAGTGATGACACAACACGGACAATCCTCGGCACACGAGCACGATTAGACACACTCTTTCGCGAGTTCGCACACCGCCCGAGTTCCAATACCATTTTGTCGTCCCGTTATTCGTTTATTTTTCTTCCCGTTATTTTTGTTATTTTTTTTTTTCTCAAAATACACTTCTTCTCGGCGCGGCGCGTTTAGCTACCGGCTATAGGTCGTTACGACGTGGACTACCGACGGAAATTGATCTATAAAGCGACAGACATGATGGACTAGACCTTCGCGCATGAAAAACGACCGCTCGGACAAGGCCTAAGAGAGAGCGAGAGAGGAAGAATAAGAGAGAAAGATATTTCGTGGGTTCTCAAAGGTCGTCGGTTAAAAATATACCGGACGACGTTTCTTCGCTGTAACTCTCTCTCTCTCTCTCTCTCTCTCTCTCTCCGCACAGTCATCTTCCATCTGCAAGCCTCGTTTGTCAAACGGTTCTTGGCCTCTCTACACCAACGTTGTCCCTCGCACAGTCGATCGTCCTCAAAGTAATACGAGCCTCTTATTATTCGATCGCTTGCTAACTTATAGTATATAAAGAAAAGGACATTTTCAGCTCGTGCCAATCGGATCAATTTTTCGGGATGCAGAAACTTTTCCTTCGTGCACCTGACACTCTTTTTCCGCTCTCCCTTTCGCTCTCTCCCCCCCCCTCTCTCTGACGTACGTGGCAGGCACTACCGTCCTGTTTTTTTCCTACCATTTACGCGGCTCTGAGCAAAAAGCTATACGAAAAGTTTCGTCGTCATCTCTCCTACCCCCACCACGCCACACGTGGGACATTTATAGCGAAGAGCTCTCGATTGATCTGGCGTGCGAGCAAACTCTGCCGTTGTCAAGAGAATCGCCGCAATATATATATACGACAGCCCACCTGATTTCAGACATGAAATATAACATGTTGCAGATTTTATTGTCTCGGCTAAATTCTATTTGTACTCGCTCTCCGCTTATAAATGCGCAGTGTTTATACCGGGTGTCCCTTTCTAAAATACATAGTTAAAAACCGCTTTCAGTTCCAACGCGTTTTACCTAGGAAAACTAGTTCTGACTGAACGCCTTAGTTACAACTAGTTTTTCCTGAAGAAAACGAAAATTTGTGTTTAGAAACCCAAACAAACCCGAACGTTGAATTCATTCGGAAATATTTTCAACTTAATTGAAATGATGACCTGATTTGAAACTAGTTCCGACCGAACGCCTTCGTGATAAACAGTTTTTTCGAGTGAAAACAGAATTTATGTGTAGAGGCCCAAACAAAGCCAAACTTTGACCTCATTCGGAAACAGTTTTCACTGATTCACTCCGTTAGAACTAGTCTTTCCTAATTGAGACAAGCTTGTTCGGGTTTGGGTTCGTTTGTACTTGTCCGAGTTTGTTTGGATTTTTTCGGGGTTGTTGTCGTTAGTTGACGAGTTTCAACTAACATTCAAATTCATTCACCAGCAAATTTGAGTTTTACTAGGAAAAACTAGTTGTAACGGAGGCGTTCAGTAAGATCTAGTTTTTACTAGGGAAAACGCGTTTAAATTGAAAACGGGTCTTAACTGTAACATAAGACCCGTATATATTTATCAAGATCCACCAGGATGGGGTCATGAAAAAAGTATTTTTTTTTTTCGTTGAGTAGTTTTACATGTATACACGTTACGTCGTCACGAAAGTGTTTTTTTTCTTCTTTCTATCGAAAAGCTTTGAAGTTCCACACATAACGAAACTTTACGATCGCGTAGCAAGATTTTTCCGTCTCCGCAGGTGCCATGATAAAAAAACCTATCCAGAGCACAGCACTCATAGACGAAAGAGATATAACCAGATAGGAATTTGATCTGAATCTTCGATATATGTGCCGAGTCGAGCGCAATAATTTAGGTTGCATCTTTTTTTCTGCGCGACACCCGTTACGTGCAGCAGGGATCGTTCCGTAGGGGACCCGAGACCTCGACATAACTAAACATGAATTATCACAGAAAGCCGTCAGGATCGATATCCCATCGTTTATCAATGTATCGATCTTTTTTTGCGTTACGTGTCTCTGGAGATTGGAAAAAGCTGCTGGTACGTATGAAAAAGAATGCGTGGGCGATATCATAAAATGTAAATAAAAGTATTTTATATATATATATATACACACACATGTATCTATATACATATGAACAATTGAACGAGATTTAAAAACTTATTGTGATATTTTACAACCAAATATTTACATGTTATCGAGGAGAAAGAAAACTCTGACTCGCAGCCGAAACAAATCTAACAAACAAAATGTTTATCAAACTCATCGAGGATATCGAAAAAAATTTCTCAATCCTCAATTGAAACCGGATACCTTGCCGCGTTCTTATTTTTTTTCGTACGTGCCCAACACGATTATGTATACACAAAAAGCAGATTTTTGAAAACAGTTAAAACGACAGCAGGAGGTGTTATTATTTTTTCATCAAAAACAGAAACGAAGCAACTCGCGATTCCGTCTCTCATTTGTGCGAAAAACATCTCGACGACACGTTTGAGGGTACGTGTGACAGACGTGCAACAGGAAGTGATGTACGAGCCACGTTATTTATTTGCAGTGTATCGAGTGTACACGAGATTTCATTGTACCTTATCAACGAATCGTTTTTTTTTCTTTCAATCTCTCGTCTCCCTCACTGCTTGTAAAGGTATTATGATTTTTTTTCTCCAAGATTTGTCGAGCGGGCGCGAAAAATACCGCGAATATAGGAGGGTTGACTTGGGTCTAGTGGAACAAGCTTTAATTCGCCAGACGCGCAAGCGGGAGTAGTTCAAGTCCGTATTTTGTCAGACCAGGTCGATCGGGCTGCTTCCTTCTACTGTTGGAAATAAAAATTATGACGGTGTCTTTGTGTTTTACGATCTTTTTCATACATCGGGGAAAAGAGCGTGTTGGAGGAAGGACTCTACTGTGGGTCGGAGACAAAAAAGCCAAAGCGTCTCTCGGTTCGCGTACACTGTGAAAAAAACTTTATTCGATTTAACTAAGATCTATTTGGGTGAAGTAATTTTTTCGTTACCGCACAGCCTACTAAGATTCGATGTGTTTCAAATCTATATTTTTATTTAGTTCAAGCATTTATCGATGCAGACAATCTAATAAATTCGGATTTGACGAAGATACATTGATGATTCGAACGTGTGAGAGATATATTTGAATAAAAAAACATCTTCATTTGCACGCAGTGTCTCAAATGTAAATATATTGTTATTTCGAACGTATGAAAATCGTGCAACAGTTATAAAAAATGTATTATATCGGCACTCTTGCGTGACTATCACAAGATGTGTAATTTTCACTTCTTTCGGAACACACTTGGCCGACCACGAGCGACAATGCGCTAAATTCGTGCTGTACAAGTGGCTTGCGGAGTACAAATGGCTTGTATGAGAAGCCGCGAGCCCTGTGCCATACTGCGGCCGGAGAGCGTACTACTACGTCTGTGGATTCGCTAGTTAATCAAAATAAAATAAATCTAAATAGGTCCATTTAGTCTATACGACTAAGGATTTTTTCGAGTAGTAATACCAAATATCAAAATCATTATGAGTATAACAAATTTGTATTACTCAACGGTAGTAAATAGATCGTGATTTGAAAAAATTAATATATTCAACGTAAATCTCTGGATGAGTAGAATTTAGAAAAACATCGTCTTTAAAAATATTTGAATTAATTGAAACAAAGAAGGATCAAATAAATGCATTTAGTTGATTTCGATAAATCTTTTTTTATCAGTGTACGTTAGCGATTGATACGGGTAACTTTTTCGGACCCTCGTTAGATGTCGTCAGTGATTATGTCATTGATGGTCGCGATTGTTAACGACCAACCCGCAAAACCCTAACCCAGTGGATGATCTATGGAAAAGGGAAATCTATTTATCGTCTGGGTGCAACCGATGCGTGCTCGAAGGGACAAGGCCGTGTACACCCGCACGAACACAGGAATCCGATAAGGGGAGCAAAAGAGACACACAGGAAGTGTCGTGTAGCGTCGTTATGGTCGCGCGAGCGGCCGCGCACACATTCACACGTGACGATGTAAAGAAGCCACTACTATAGAAGGATCGATAATTCTCGTAAAACATTCACACTGTCTTTCGAGGCCGAATGCCTCAAGGTTACTTCCGTTCGTCATTCCCACTTTTCCAATTTAGGCAGCCACTCCGGCACTCTGTCCGATGATCGATTCAGCGCTTTCTCAGGACCAAAATCTCGGAAGTTCCGTTTCTCAGAGAGCAAACTTCCTTCTCTCTCTCTCTCTCTCTCTCTTTCCCCTTCACGCTACTCGGAAAATTTCGATAGACGAATCTCGCGGCTGATTGGCTATTTTGCAATCGGTACACGAACAGACCCAAACCCTCGATTTTTCGAGGACGTGGCCAAGGAACGGAAGAATTCACAACAAAAGTGGAAAGGGCTCGAAGGCAACGAGGATGAAGAGAATATACTCGCAGCGAGGGAATCGACGAGAGTTTTAGGGCGCACGCGAGAGAGAGTCAAAAACGCGAAATTGCGGCGGTTCGTACGAGCGACACCCCCGCACTGCCTGGGGCTCTCTCGACGTCGAAGTAACTGACACGAGCCGGCTCTCCTTCTCCGACTTACGTTAAAAAGACCTCACTCGCGGGTGGGGCTACGATAGCTCACGCGTTATTTTGCCTTTTCTTCGTATCGACACCAACAGTTGGAAACGAAATATTGATTCGAAAAAATTAACAGTGCACTCAATACAGGACCTTCAGCAGCAACGTCAAATTGTTGATAAGTAACACATTTTTTTTCTTTTTTTTTTCAAGACTAAAAAAATTCGCTCGAAATTCGAAGCGAATTCCTACAATCTTTTTTCGTCGTTATACGAAGTCCACGGTGGACGTCCGTTTATATTCGCTATATGCGTACATCACGCACTCTGGCACGTGTCAAAGTAACGGCAGATTTATACGCGCGCGACCATCAGCTAGACGGCGTTGGAAGTTGCGAGAATTTAAAAAAAAGCTGAAAAAATATTTCAGCATCGAGTCGACTATATCGTACCCTGTACGTCGCGATTGGCGAGACATTCGTCATTTCCTGCCGCACGATTATTGACAACCGACAATTCTCGCAACCGAAAAAAAAAAACATCTAAAAAAAGCACGCCTTTTTTCGACCTGTCTTCGTGGTTTTGTTGTTCATTGAAAATGATCGCTCGTTCCGTAAAATTCGGGCGAGCCGCAAAATGCAATATTCAACCTTGTCCACACCGGAGTAATACGAATATATTTACGTAGATATACGTGTACGTACGTTTGCGTACGTATGCGGAACGCAATGTCTCGTATGATTATATCCGGATGGACAGGCGAATTTTCGGTGCTAGGCAATAGAGATGCCCGAGGACTCGCTTCGGGATCTAAAGATACTACGGAGATTATTGGTAAGAATAGCTTCGCGGAGGTTTAGCGCTCGCATCGACGTATGCAGATGGCGTAAATATAAACCTCAAGGCGTTGCACGTTGTATATTAAAGAGAGACTTTCGCGAGAGGCAGTCGAAAGTGTCCAAACATAAGTTCAGATGGGCATATACATGTATAGTATAATTTATTTATATTTATTTAATTGATTGAAATCTATATTAATTGTCTGGAAATTTACTTTAATTCATTTTTATTAATTTAATTTATCTTATAAATAATACATTTTATGCTTAAACCCGAGAGGCAAGAATGACTCGATAAACCTATCTATCTATGACTAATTTATTCATTTATAAAATAAAAGATCCAAACATTTTTCTCACTCGAGCCGTAAATGGACGCTTCCATCAAGGCGCTCCTCAAAATGCGTAAAAATCCTTCAGCTTCGATCATTTTTTGATTTATAACCGATTTTCTAAAGATGAACCATCGATATTCTCAAATTTTTCCATGCATACCCTTTTGCCCATATTTCGGCCATACTTCCCGTCCTCTTTGCTCAAGCACGAATCGAGTCAGCGGAATTGACCAAGCGGCATTCTTCGTGTCTGCCCGAAAGCTCAAAAAAAAAACATCCCCACCAAATTAACATCCCTCGCGACAGAGAGATACTAGAACCGTTTGAGATTTGGAGATTCTGAGCATACAGGAAGTCATCAAAGGAGTTGACTTTTTTCATCTATTAATAAAAATTTTAAAGCTCGGACACAACGGGCAAAGTATACGTATTCAATGGGTCAAAATACATCGGTACAAGCGCCTGCAAAAAAACCGTATATCGTAACCGGAATATTTCCCTAAATGGAATATCCCGCCGGAAGTGGGGGTCAATCTCCTCGCTTGGCCTCCCCGGTCGTGTCCCGGGATCACAACTTGTGGCTTCGTGCTTTGCGTAGAACTATACGTATGTAGCAATCGTCTGTGTACATGTAGGGGTTCGAGTGCCCCGTTACGGAGCTACATCGGAAGGGAGGAGCCAAATTATTGCGCGGAAAAGTGGAAGACGAAGAGATCTTGTGTACATATATATATGCGTTGGTGTCGGAGCAACTCTCGTTTTGCACGATGCACTGAATCGACGAATATATATATATATATATTCTATAAAGAGAGTGTCTATAGTGTGCGAATATAAATGCAGGCAGTGAATCGTGTAAATAACGAAGCACCGGAAGCTGCGGGTCTCGTATCTGCGAATATATTGCACTAGAAGACTCGCTTCTTTACAGTTTCTCCCACGTCGTGAATGCGGATACCTCAAATAACTCCCTTTGACTTTTGCAAGAGCCAGCCTCGCAGATCAAGAACCGCATTGTTCCGGACCAATGGAGTAGCCCATTTATTTGGGTGTGTTCAGGTTTATGTGCGTTTCTCCGGGAATGGAACGAGGGGAGAAAAAAAAGTACAAACAGTCGAACGACAATAAATAATAAGCAAAAAAATAGTTTCAATGTGGGCTGAATTCCGTTGGAAACAATTTTGTTTAGCTTCGGGGAATTATGCATTCAGTAGGAATTCAAATTGCATCGAATTCGATCAATCGAGCGGCCATATTTCTTTTTTCGTTCAATAATGCAAGTGCTTGCGTCGGGATGCACCGGTTATGCAACTCACGCGTGAGCTTCGAAAGTGTGACTTGATAATATAAAATTCAATCATTTTAAATCGCCAATGTGGCTGGGCTGTGCTGAATAAACTTGCATCGTCGGCAATGTGCACTCTCGTACTTTCGCGTCTTCGCAACTCTTGTGGTATACGTTCGACGAGTAAACAAGCGAACAAAAAATAAACGCGGATGCCCCCGCGGGACAATGCGCATCGATGCTGCGATGTTTGGAGAGAGTACTCGCGCGTTTTACTCAATTCGAACAACAAAATAATAAATAAAGATAAAAGTAATAATAATATAGAAAATGGAGATTATTATATGGATTATTATACAGGGAATTATATAGAAAACAAAATGTAGACAAATATTAAAAATAATCATATACGAAATGTGGTCAAAATTCTCACGAAATGGGTTTGAGTTTGAACGGCTTTTTTGGGATTTCAGATAATTTTCCACGAGTAACAAAGGATCTGATTTTTTTCGTTTGGCTTCTCGTCTAAAAATTACGAACCCAAACAAGCCCGACCGCCCATCCACCAGTATCGATTTTCATATTCTAATAAATTATATTGTATTGTATATTCCAAACATAAAAATTTATTTATATTTTTTTACGTAATTGCAGAACTAAATTCATAGTATAAGAATGTATTATTTAAAAAATTAGGTTAACTATTCATTTCCGTTGTCGAAATTGACAAATGGAAATGCGTGAGGATTATTCATTGTTCGTCCCTTGGCGTACACGTGCTTGCGGGACGTTCCGATATTTCGAGGGTCTTTAGCCGCGACCCTCGTGAAACCCGGCGTGCGGGGCTCGTGGAGGAGTTTTCGTCCGGTGCACAGGCGCGAAAGCGCAAGCGGCAGTGCGGCTAACCGGTGCAGCACACAAAGGTGAACACGCCTGTGCCTCGCTTCTTTTACGTGCTCGCGCTAATTCGGATTTGTGCGAGAGCACACGAGGTCCCCCGAGCCACGAGAGGAACGAGATGAGGAAGAACAAAAATAGTAAAGCGAGGGAAAAAAAAGGAGGTCGGGAGGAAACGGTACAAACAAAAAATCACGGTGAGGCGGGCTTGCTGGGTGTGCGAGGGTGGACGCGGTCCGAGACAAACTTTTTCATCAACACGATGGAAAGCCACTTGAGGTTTCTACGCTTCTCACTCTCGCCCTTTACTTTATTCACGTTTTCTATTGAGATGTTGAATAAGTTCTCGCGGTTTCTTTCGTCAAAATTAATTATTATTTTTTTTAAATCATTCCCAATGCTTTCAAACGTTTCGAAACTCTTGCGTGATCAACTCTTAATGATTCTGCAAGTTCAGCTAGCCTCTTGGAGCAGGCATTACATCATATGTCATTATGATGTAAGGCCTCCAATTCAACACGTGACATTTTTTTTAAGTGTCTACACCAATATTTGCATGTTGTTTCCGATAGAGCATGGTCGCCGTAAGTCACACCAAGAATTCTGTGCGCTTCAGCTGCAAATTTTTGTTCAAGAAACTAGAGCAATCAAATTCCCCGCAAATACTCTTTTTTTGCACGGAATTTCGTGTGCTTAACACTGCGAAAAAAAAGTTGTTTACACTTCGGCGAAATGACATACACTGAATACTATGAGACATAGCTTGCTTCTTTATAGATGCACTGTGAGAAAAATGTCTGGTGTTCTCAACCATATTTTAACTATATTTTATATTTCCCTCAAGGGACAATAATATTTTATAGCCATAGTTACTGCCAAAAGTATAGTACTGCTTATTGATATTCTAACAGTTGCATGAATTATGCATATATGCTAACCACAACCACCAATTCTACAAACATATGTTCATTCTTCAATGCAATATAAAATAGTAGGTTTTCATAAAATGGATATTACCTGATACTATCAAAAATTCACTTCCCCAAGATTCTAATAGTGAACTGAAATATATATACATTAATTAGAAATGTTGCCTGCGACGATGTTTATAGTTATTTGTAACATATTATAAGATATGACCTGCTATGTGTGTATTTCGTGTGTTATTCAAGTGTCGGTAGAAGGCATCAATGCCCGTCTGCTAAATACAAAGAATATTTCATAAATCCAAAATACGCAACTGAGAGTTTTTCCTCGATGATTTTTTGTTATACATGGCCATTCCCTGACCTCCTGTAATGATTTATTTCAAAGCGAATATTTCGCCTAATCGCCGAATCGAACCTTGAACTTAACTGCCTACCTTCCGCCTATTCTACGCACGCTGCCACTGCGCTACCGAGTACGTTTGGCATCTTTAGCACAGATATGCCATAAGAGACAAAAGTAATTCCTGCTGTACTTCCGTATAGCTGTTACCTGCGATTTAAGTAACATTCTGCACAGATCTTTTTTTTATAATATAAGTCACTGTTTAAAGGATTTTTGGCGCTACGCAATATTTTTGTTACCACATAATAGTGACTTATACCATATTATTTGATACGACCTGCTAAATGCATAGTCCTATAAGACAGAAGGTGAACTACAAGAAGAAGTGTTGAACTGATATCCTATTTTTGCAATGCAACAAACATACTATGTAACAGTTTGTGAGACATGCGTAGTGCTTAAACTATTAACCCCTTCGTTAGCATTGACGCAATAGTGCGTCAAATAATTCCGTGCCCTGTGTGGCATTGACGCATTAGCGTTAACCTCAATTTTCCTATTTAACTTGCTCTGATTTGAAATCGAAGCCTCCCCCGACGGTTTTTGGGCTCGCTGAATCCGATTTTGAAGTGAAAATTTGGAAATTCAAAATGGCGGCGCCAGTATGGCGGACAAAAATAAAAAACTTTACTCGATTTGGATGAAAATTAGTACTCCGGGATTTTTGAGGTCGCTCATTACGAATCTGAACTTTAAATTTGAAAATTCAAAATGGCGGCGCTAGAATGGCGCCGCCATTGTGAATTCCTGAATTTTGAGTTCAGATTCGTAATCACCACCCTCAAAAACCCCAGAGTACAAGTTTTCAGGATAAACAAATTTTCCTGCCATTTTGGGAACTTTTTGTCAAATTCTCTCTGCCAACGAAGGGGTTAAGCTGAGGTTGCTCGAACTGCAAATGATTTACGTCTTCGCTATAAGTAAACTTTACTATAATGTTTTTCGAATAGTCACTTTTCATAAGGTCTTCTAACAAATTATGCTCCAAAAACGTTAATATTAACCATATGAATTGTACAAACTTCAAAAGAATAGTAGAGGTTTGACTGAACAAAACTTAACGTACAGTATACCACATTTGTATTTGTACGCCGATTTTGTTATAACTCTGAATCAACCATATCCATATTGGCAAGCCTTTTACAATAATGAATAATCATTTCAGGGATAATAGATAGTCAAACACGCCACCCAAATCGCATGTTTAGGTATAGTTTTCTCTTATAGTCGTGTTAAGGGGGGATTGTCTTTTAAGTCGTGTTAAGGGGGGATTGTCTTTTTTTTCGCAAAATTTATCGCTTTTTGGGATTTTTTTTCTGAAGAAAGTATACAACGGAAAACTTGTGAAACTTGGCATATAGTTTTATTGATCTGTTTACTACATACAAAAAATTTTTTAAACAATTTCATCAAAAAATCCGCCTCCCACCCCCCTCGACGCGCGATGGTCCTTTTTTGATGGTGTGCACGATTTCTCAAAAACTATTCAACCGATTGCCTTCAAATTTGGCCAGAATGCTCAGCTGACATCCTTTTATCGTTTGATGAAGCAAAAAAGCAATACGTTTAAAAGTTTTTTATTTATAGGAAAAAATCGATCAATTTTTTTCGAAAAATCGATACTTCAAGTTCAAAACGTCACCAAATCGTCAATTTTTTTTCCCCTTCATCGAACGATAGCTATATGTGTCTAAAGTAAAATGCTTTTCGGGTTTTTGTTGCAGGATGAACGTGAAGGCTGTAATCGTGCACACCATCAAAAAAGGACCATCGCGCGTCGAGGGGGGTGGGAGGCGGATTTTTTGATGAAATTGTTTAAAAAATTTTTTGTATGTAGTAAACAGATCAATAAAAATATATGCCAAGTTTCACAAGTTTTCCGTTGTATACTTTCTTCACAAAAAAATGCCCAAAAAGCGGTAAATTTTGCGAAAAAAAAGACAATCCCCCTTTAATCATATCATGATTGTGGTGTCAATAAACCATGACGGATTTAACTATGCTTTCTTTTACCATGGGCATTTGTTGTAAGTACCATGGACTTTTCTCTCGGTGTGGGTTAACATCGTAAACTACACGCACGCAGTTCTGGTAACGCCATCTGTTGGAAAACAGTGAGAACTTATTCAACGTCCTAATATTTTCGTCTCTCTCTCCTCCCTCTTTCTCTTTCTCTCTCTTTTTTCCTCCTTCAACTTGCTTCGAGCCTCTCTTCTCTTCATTCTCGCTCTCCCTGTTTATCATACTGTTTTTGTTCAAGCCTTCCGATCGACCCTATTGCAAACCTCGGCAAGCCCAGACGAAAAATATTATAAAGGAATGGAAACAGTTTCGCCGAAGGCTTTAGTTACTCCCCGCGAGAAGAGCTTTCCGAAACATCCGACACTCCTTACTGCAGTGCGTCGCTTCAGTTTCAATTCTTCATTGCGACCCGGAGTACGAGAATCACCCTCTACTAAAATATAGTCCTTACGGGCCAAACAAACATAAAGCCCCCCGGAGCCCGAGAATCAACTCTTACTAAAAATAGTCTTCATGATCAAAACATACCCTACGACCCAACAAATGCACAAAAAACGCAAACCCGGAGCACGATAGTCATCTATCACTAAAAAACAGTTCTCGCGACCTAAACGATCTAATCAAACCCAAGCTAACCCAAAGAAACCGAGCCAAACAAATCCGGGGCATGAGAATCATCCCCCACTAAAAAAAAGGTCTTCACGAGCCAAACAAACCCAAACGGACCCAAACAAATCCCAAGAAAGTAAAGCCAGACATGTGAGTAAAAATTGGAGATAGTAAAAGGAAAGAAAAGAACTTGCCAGTGTCGTGCACCGGGCAGGCCATGTAACTGTAGCGTTGATCCGAGTTGACCGCATTTCTTCCCTTCTGCGATCCGCTGGTCATAGCTGCGAATTTTGTCACGTACCGATATAGCTCGTCATAGAAGAACAATAGAGTCGCTCGAATTATCGTCGAGGCTGCTACGGTCACCCGTCTTCCCTCCTCTTCTATCGTACTCGTTCTCGCGCTCAAATTCTTCTCGAACTTGTCGACGCGGCTCCAGTCGAGGGCCAGTCCGTGGGAAAAAAATGTCCCGTCACTCTATCGTTGCCTTGCTATTCGCGACGATCGTAGAGTCGTCGATCGATCGCGCGCTGGCGAAATCGTGAAGGAAATCGGTTCGCTTGCTGGCCCTTTGGCAGTGTAGCTCATGGGCGAACGACGCGAGGCGACACGGGGCGATAAGCTCATCGTCCCATTTGATGTGTCGAGTTTACGAGGCGATTGCACGCTTGTTTGTCGTTTCTTCGATTCGAGCGAGCGTTCGGCAGGGTACCATCCTTCTCAAATTTTTCGCTCCCAAAAGCTAATCGTAGAGTTACTGGCATATAAGAAAGGTCATTAGTTATAATATAATTATTACAATTATTATAATTATATTATTATTATTATTATTATTATTATATGATTGAATGAATATGTAATTTATTGATGATTAAATTATGATTAATGTATTACAGATATTTTTAATAATTGTAATATTAAAACTATTATACGGTTTTTTCCTCGAAGTTGGGACGGATACCCTTGTGGGTTTTTACGTGTTACCCTTCCCAATTGAACTCTTTCCTATCACTCCGTACAATTATAACTACTATTATATATTGTTTTTTAAAATCATATTTTTTATTGTTATTATATTAATAGTATAACGTTAAGTTAGTTATAATATTACATTTTATAACTATTATTAGTAGTTTTATGTTTCTTACGAATACATGTATACATCCAAAATTCATTATGTGTTTATCATTATAATAATTAATATTATATCCATATACCGGGTGTCCCATTTTAATCTTACACCTGATTTATCTCGAAAAATACTGCTCCGGTCATGTATTGAGTATAGTGAAACTTTTAGGGTTCAAGGAAGGTGTTAAAAAAATTTGGTTAAGAATTCAAAATGGCGACGTTAAGATAGATGACACTTTTTTTAAAATTGCAAACAACTTTTTTCATCAAAAAATTTCCTACACAAGTTGTAAGTTTTGGTCGGACAATTTTCTGGTGGAAAAGTCATTCTTCCATTGAAAGAAAACATGTCGACCATCTAAACGTCGCCAAATTGAATTTTGCACAATTTTTTTAACGTTCCCCTTTGAACCCTAAAAGTTATACTATACTCAATACTTGATCGGAGCAGTATTTTTCGGGATAAATCAAGTGTAAGATTAAAATGAGACACCCGGTATATATATGTTACTTGTAACGTAAGGGCTTGTGACAAGAGATTTACTTTTTGGGGTTGACGAATTTGGGGATCAAGCTACTTTGCCGATCGTTTTCGTAACAATTTTTTTGTCAATCGATTATGATTTGCATTAAGGCCACGTCGTTTTCTTCCGAGATGCCTAATTTTATTTCATTCCTTTAAGTCACAACGATCGCTCGTACGTACCTCTATATATAAATGAGAAACAAATAAGTATATATCTATATTTTTTAATTTGATTCTTTTTTATGATTTTTATTTTTTATTTTATTTCATTCTTTAAGTTTATTTCAATTTTCATATTTTCATGCTTTCATTTTTTATATTCATATTTCACTTTTAAGTCACAACGATCACCTGCATATCCCTCTGTATATAAATAAGAAATAAATATATATATCTATGTGTGTGTGTGTGTGTGTGTGTGTGTGTGTGTGTGTGTGTGTGTGTGTGTGTGTGTGTGTGTGTGTGTGTGTGTGTGTGTGTGTGTGTGTGTGTATATATATATATATATATATATATAAATATTTATTGGATGGATCCTCCTCCTGCTGTCGTCGCCGCCGCCTCGAAGTGCATCGAATTAAGTCCTCCTCGCGAAGAATAAAGAAAATAAAAAACCGACAAAGAAAGGAATAAAAGAAAACGACGAACGCTGCGGGTATTTTTCGGCTCGTTGTTCGATCGCGCTGCAAGGCTCGCACACCTTGTTGCCAATTACTCGCGGAAAGGCGCGCGGGCCGGTGTCGCTTTTAATTAGTACAAAAATAACTGTCTCCTCCGCGTATGGTTGCTCGCCGAAAAATGCCACCGTGTATTTCTTTTCAATCTTCCCCTTCTTCTTCACGCGTTCGCACCAACACCCGTACTCGAAGCCGCTCGTGACATGTGCGATTTTCTTACGCCGGTGAAAAAAGTGCTGAGGCCGCTGCGAGCCAAGACAGTAAGATTTCCCGAGCGGACACGCGACGCTTACGGACTTCCGGAATTTCGACAAGAGTATTTGCACCCCCTATAAGCTCTTCGTCCACTTCCGGTCTCGCGAAAATTTCCTGTCATCGTCTTTGAGCAAGATAGTCTCGCGAATCCTTCCGAAATTATGACAGGGGTGAGAACAAATCGAAACAAACCCACGATGAGTTTTCGTTCACCGTTCGGTGACTTCCGGTTAGCGAGATATCCTTGCGAATCATGTACACGGAGATAGACAACGAGCTATTCGGAGGCGGCAGCGGGAGGCGGGAAATCGATGTAACAATGAATTTATATATATATATATATATATATATATATATATGTATGTATATATATATGTCTAGAGTTCGCTTCACGCTGGCGATATAAATACAATACTTGAAGACCAATTAAATATGATCGCAGTGAATTATCACACGTTATGTTTTGTTAACTGAAATAATTGTTTTTAACACTTTTAACTTCGACGACCGTCCTCAAAATAACCAGATGGGCTAATGATCAACGTTTCATAGATTTAAAGGGTCCAAATTGTCTGTTTTCCATATATGTGAAAAAAGGACATTTTAAACCCGTTAAATCTATGTACTATTTATATGTATTTATGTGTACGTATGTACACGCGTGTGCAACCGGAAGTTCGTATAGGTGAGAGGAGGTAACCGTTGGAGCAACGCAAGGACCGAACTATCCAGTACCCGGTGTGCGGCTCTACTGCCTGACTGTGTGCTCCGGCTGCTGGAGATGGACATGAGCGCAAGGGTACACCGAGCGAGAGAGAGAGCGAGCGAGAGAGAGAGAGAGAGAGAGGGGGAAGAGGTGAAAGAGGAAGAGGGGTTGCAATGGTGAGAATAGTGAAGCGATAGCGCAAGAGAGCAGCGTGGAGAGGGACCGAGCGAGGATGCTGCGGATGCGGAGGAAAAGCTCCCGTGCACTACCCAACCCCCCCCCCCCCCCCCAACCCTCTCTCGTTAGGTTCGAAGCGCCGCAGCGCCAAGCGGCGACCGTTCCATCCCCCTTTCGTGTGCCGGATGCAACGCGCCGTTTTCCCCGCAACCTCTGTAACCTCGCACCCTCCGCGACCCCCGTTCAGGGCCGCCATAGCCCTCCCCGCGAATCCTCTCTCTCTCTCTCTTGCTCGCTCTTCTTTCCGGCCTATAGCTCAGCGCTCCAGAAGCTTTGCGGCCAACACTCCGTAGGTGTGTGAGTATGTGTGTGTGTGTGTGTGTGTTCGGGCCCTTCCCCCGCGGCCCCGGCCGCTCCATGTCGCAATGTATCCGCAGTCGAAAGGAAAGCCCCGTGGGTAGATATAACCCGGCCTCCTGTTCGTACGTATACCTTCGTGTGCATAAGAAAAGAGAAAGACGGAATGAGGAACGAACCACACGTATAGACGCATACGTCCAAAAAAGGGACGTGTCCACTGGAGCATCTTCTTGAGTATTTCCAGCTGGCATGCATACAATCGCTGTTTTTTTTTGTGTTTTTTTTTTTCAAATTCGAGGACAAGGACTTGTGTAGACGACTGAGATGCGCACGTGCATTCTTTTGCGTTCCTTGGCTCTCGAGCGAAGTGGGACGTTGCGGAAGAAGCCGAATATTTTGCCTCGCGACCCAAGGAGGCCTTCGAGGCCTACCTAAGGATCAAGGCTGGTGGGCGAAACAACACGACCGTTGCTCCTTCCGATCAGGTAGCACAAACATAAAAAATGAAATTTCCCTCTTTGGGCCACCTTATTATCGCACGGTTTACAGTTGCTAGCGCACGCGAATGAGATACGGACTGTGACGCGGAAAAGCTTGCCAACAGATGGCTTAAGCACAAGTTCGTTCAACGCGACGAGGAGAGGTCGTTCGCGCTACCGACCCGTATTGTTGGAAGGGAAACTATCAATTTGCAATTGCGTATTATTAAAATCCGTAACGACACACCATTCACGCGAGTACAAAGTTCACTCGCCGTTCTCACCCGATGGCTTGCGCAATATTGCCCATGCACTTCCTCGTCTTGGCAAGCAACACGGAAGTCGGAGATATATGCGGCTACGTTTTTTTCTTTTCGGTCTGCGAGGTCTTGGGCAAGAATCGTAACGGCGGCTTTATTTATACATATAGAAATATATAGATTGAATTGACCAATTAGTCAATTAATTACAATTTTTTACGAAAACCGCTTCTTTGATTCATTATTCAATGAATTATAATTAACTAATGTGATTATATCGTAAATAATCATTGGATAATTAATTACACGGGTTTCGCAATTAATTGCAATAGATTGACTAATTAGTTTTGTAATTGATGTAATCAATAACTAATGGATGGATTAATTAAGCGGATTTCGTAATTTGTCGTAGTTTATTGACTAATTAATATTTATTGTTTTTGCAATTAGAAATATATATATATATATATATATATATATATATATATATATATATATATATATATATATATATATATATATATATATATTACCTATATCAATGAAATTGCCACCGCCAAACCACCTTGTTAATTAAGCGGATAGTTATAGGGCCCATTATCATAACCTAGCAATTCAGTGGTAAACTCTTTTTTTTGTTCATACATTTTTTTCCTTATTTATTCACACTCGACTTAAATGTACAAAATTTACACTGCTGCTTATAACAATTGGGTACTCGCGCCGCGAAGAAAAATGACATGACAAGGCACTTGGGTTAAAGAAAAAGAAAAACATGTGACGTAGAAAAAAATGTCTTGAGCAAATTGTTCAGTATTACTGTTTCATCATCGATTGTCGAACTGAGTATATATATATATATATATATGGTACACTTATTACAGTATATTTACAGCGGTCGTTTGGAACGAGGCGTTTCATCGAAACACTGACACTTCATTGCTAAGCTTTCGATTTGGATTCGTGTCTTTATTTTCTCTAAATATATTAATCGGAGGGCTCTGAAACGACTATATTTTTCTGGACAGACGAAGTTAGGAAGCGAAAGTACAAATATAACCAAGGTTTTCAAGAATTGGGTCAATTTTTGGGATAATTTGCCGTTCGTAAGAAGGGCTAGATTTTGTTTGTATGGCTTCTCGTATAAAAATTACGAAAATACGTATGATTGGAGGATTGAAACTTTCGGCGATTATAATCTACCATCATTAATAGCGGTATCAAAATGTACAACAATAACGCGACTTGGCAAAGTCCTTGGCGGAACAGGAACATTATTTTCACT
This sequence comes from Ophion ellenae, assembly GCA_963210295.1. Lineage (NCBI taxonomy): Eukaryota > Metazoa > Arthropoda > Insecta > Hymenoptera > Ichneumonidae > Ophion > Ophion ellenae. Next base: position 50,628,901 of record OY723390.1, read on the forward strand.
TTCAGGCTGCTGCTTTTTTTCGTTCTTTAGTACTCTTATATATATATATATATATATATATATATATATATATATATATAAGAACTAAACGATATGTACTCGACTTAAAGATAGATATACACACGTTGGCACTTAGCGGTCCTAAATGTGTAATTATCAAAAGAAATTAAAATACCTTACACCTATAGAGTTTAATGTGTATGGCGATACGTATTATTGCACTGAAGGTTCTTTTTTTTTAATCTTTTCCAACGATACCATTACGCCTATGGCCCGCGATACCTTTAACTCCAATGGCTCAGTGCCAACTCGTTCATTATGACAATCGAGAGAGAAGTCGGATTCGCGGTTCGAAAAAAAAGTGAAAAATAGTTACAACAGGGCCGTCAAAAAAGCGTTCGAATCGACGCCTGATCGATCGGATTCCGTAGTCGGTTTGCGTTTAGGTGTGCATTTGTTTCTTCTTCAAACCGATCCACCTGAACTTACATTGCTGAAAAAAAATTCACGGCCATTTTTTGTATGCGTCAAATTTTCTAAAAATACGTATATCCATAGAGTCATAGTCATAGTCGAACTGTCCAGGATTCGCGGCTCGTAAATATACACGTGCCATACATGCAAAAACGGGCAACACGAGCTTACACGATTGTTTAATTGGATTACGCGTTGTTGGACGTTTTGCACGCTACAGGTGCGGCTAGCCATGAATGGAATTAATGTTCGAGCGGAAAAGTCGAGCACATTCGAGCAGGATTCGCGCGAACTCAATTGTAAGTAAAATTCGTCCGCGAAGTTCGGACTTCTCTCGTCTTGTGCGATCTTTTTGCGAGTTATTCGCGGGGTGACCTGATAATTAACCGTCCGCCCGAGGTCGCCGTCCAAGCTCCCGACAAAGGGCCTTTTTCTTCTTTCGTTCTCTCGTCGAGAACTCTCGACACTCGTCGGACGAATATATATATATATATATATATATATATATCGTTACGTCCTGGGTCACCTCCATAGTCATATTTATAAATGAACGCACTGCGATAGACTGAAGATAATTGTCACGCGACTCACGGTCTACCGGGGTCTTCAAGATAAGAAATTAGCGTGAGCAAGTTGACGCTCGTGGCAAGGGACAATTGCGCCCTCAGGTAAGAACAACCCAAGTTCTTTCCTCGGCACTTTTGGTTCACCTGCGAAGTTCCGGCCAGGCCCAGTGTCCCGGCACAGTCTTCATTTTGGCGAGCTCACAGGAAGCCCGGAGCTTTCCGAACTAAACTTCTCGTAAGTGCTCATTTGTAATGCATCCAATCGGAGACACAGCTTCTCTCCACGGCCCGTGCCTCCGGACCCAAACGTGGAGCAACCGCCTTTCGATCGATCTGTTCACACCTGCCATTTTGTTTTTCTTCATCTAAATGCATACTTTTCATTAGTCCACGTATGCCTCGAGGAATGAGGCACGTACGAGGAATATATGGACGAGAAAAAGGTCCGGGATCGCGTCTGCTCCGATCGGCGACCCGGGGATCTCGCGACGACTCGTTTCGAAGAAATGTAAAGAAAATCGTACACTTACGACTAGCCGCGCGAGGTTTCGCCATTTTCATCCGCCCAAAACGCACTTTCTTACGTTCTTGGAGTGATTCGTGTGCTTTCTTTCTTTTTCTTCCTCTTTCACTTCTTCTTTTTCTTCTTCTTCTTCTTCTTCTTCTTCTTCTTCTTCTTCTTCTTCTTCGTTTCCCAATGTTGGAGAAGAAGCGAGAGACGCAATAATCGTCGCAGTTCGAGTTCTTCCGGAGATCATGACCGCGAAGAATCCGCGACGACTCGTGCCTCCTCGGCCTTTCGTTTCTCCCAGTCGTTTACTCTCTGGAGAGGATAGCAGATTATCGCCGAGATGAGGATCAACGCGCCTGAGATGTAGAACGAGACGTCGTAGCTTCCTGTCGCGTCCATGAACGCACCTGTCCAATTGCCAAGAAAAGTATATGAGAAAAAATGGCTCCGCATATTCATCGTCATAAATTGATCCAAACAAAAACGCTAACCAGCAATTTCGTCTGGAAACGTGCAAATGCGAGAGTCGGACCGCGCTTTTATTCGGGCCGGGAAAAATTCACGTGCGAGTAAATTTAATAAATTTCAAAGGGTGATAAATAAAAGCACAAGATTTCCAACCGACCAATATGTCTGGTGCAAATTAATCGAGGCTCAAAATGTTCAGGGATTTCTCATGTGGTAGCAAAGAGTGCAGGAGGAAAATTGGAAAACAGAGTGAAAATGCAAGACTTTGATTGGGTTCGTATGAATTCATAATGTTATACCGGCCAGTGGAGCGCCAACCGCAGCCGCCATACCCTGGAACAGAAGAAGCAAGCCAAAAGCGTTCGTGAGCTTTTCCAAGCCCATCAGATCCACGACGATTATCGATCGCAGCGAGGCGAATACAGCTGAAACGATAAAAAAAAAGATCTTCGGTAATATACCATAAATTTACTCCTTGAGGTATTCCTCTCACGAAGCCGAATATTCAACGACAAAAAGTGTTCACAACTTCTCGAATTGATCAAGTTTACTCACATATACTGAGGCCGAAGCTAGCGGCGTAGAAGAACTGGTACTCCTTGCTGGGAGAAAGTCCCGAGCACATGGTGGCAATTCCACCGATGCTTATGAATACGTTGTTGATGAGTAGAGCGTCGACTCCGGGGAAGCTGCTAACGAGGCCGCAAACGACACGGCCGATCGTGTTGCCGATACCGATCACCGACACTAGGAACATCGCGGTCGAGGCATCGATTCCACTGAGCTGGGCGCGATCTGCGATAACGGACACGAGCAAAGCTGCAATGTACTTCCGGCGAGAAACGCTCGTGAACTTGCGCTTTATCGCTGGGCCATTTGGCGCCTCGGCGAATATACAAGCCGGGCTATTTTACCTGGCAGATACATGAAGGGCGTGTAAAATCCCATCATCGTGAGGCCACCGCTTATCGCGAGGATGAGAAACGACGGGCTCTTTAGCAGACTCAGATCGAGCATCGTCGTGAGAATACGTCGCACGCTCTCCGGGCAAATGTAACAGCTTCCGCTCTCCTCCTCCTCCACATCGGTAGTCGTCGGCAAACGCGTTACCGACATGTGGTAACCGACCGATGACAACTGTTGACAGGGATTATCGTTAAGGGCATGTACCAACGCGTCAACGTCACCGCGCGACTCTCCGAACCAACTTTTCTCATAGACGCTTGTGTTCTTTAGGGAAAACAAAAATATCATCACGCTCTGCAGAGTACATTGACGCAAAGATTGACGGTTTTCTTTTATCCTGAATATTATTCATCCCTGAGAAATCTTCGGACCAACATTTCAGCTGTTTCTCTCGTACTCGTATGTCACGTGATTCAAATGCGTCATGAGTGACAGAGTGCGCGACGAGTTTTTTTTATTATTCCCCAAAAACGGCCGGACCGAAAGACTCGAAACGTTCAACATCGACGTATAATTGCCGGACGTAGGACCGATATCTCCCGTATGTTTCTTTGAGAAAAAACAAACGTCACGTTTACCACGCGACACTCTGATCGAAAGAGGTTGGTCACGTTGCGCTCCCGTCGAACGGAAATCGAAGAGTCTATTGACCGCGCCATTTTGAAAACACGTCTTTTCACCCTTGGATCATTGCATTCCGTGAAAAGATGGCCGAGAAAAATTGGAAAACGTGCGCGTACAGGTAGTTGTTGATACTCGTAAAACGAGTGTGCACCGCTCCCAGTATGTACATTACACATGTACAGGCCGCCGGCGCGCAACGGCAGGCAGTCGAGCGTTCCATCAAAACCCAACGATCACTCACTCAACCCGCGGCTCGCACAATGAAACACTCACTTGAGACTTGTAATGAGGCAATCTGTGAAGAGAACCGCCGTAAAATATATCGTCCCTGTAGAAGGGTCTCTGGGGATCGCGACTGCTGGAATTTCGTTTGTTGATCATCTTGAACGTCTTGTCGCTTCCGTCTTCGAGGCCGAGACGACGCCCGCTTATCGTGTGCCTACGTATCTACGAGGACAATACGATTCAAACTTGCAGTCAAATACGAAAACAATATCAACCACGTCTGTGGTGGGACGAAGATTAGGTTTGACGTTTGGCGAAGAAAGAAGGGAAGGGGGGTGGGTGGGTAGGAATGGAATCACCTACCGTGGGTATTCTTCCGTTGAGGCGTTCCAGGTCACCGCTCAAGAGATTGTTCTCCTCTTCCACGGACTTGATCTCCTCGCCGCTGATGACCACCGATTCCGGATATATCGGAACTGACAGTCGTTTCTCCGAAGTGCTGAGTTGCTTCTCCAGCCTTGCTTCCACATGATGCAACGAGTGCATCGACGTGCTGATAAAGAAATTTCAGGATCATTCCAAGCCGTTTTACATTGTCAATCGTCATTAGAGATTTTTCCATGGGACATTAGCGATCGTGCTGATTGAACGGATTAGTCATTGATCGTATCGATTACTTGGCAATGTCGGGATGACTGCTGAGCAGTTGGGCCGCCGTGGGATATTGCGTGTTGTTATTTGTGCCGAAGAAGCGATTGCGAACCGGGTGATTGGCGTGCAGAGAGGTCGTTGAAGCGCCCTTGACCATCAACGGGCTCTTAGCTTCGGCGCCGACTTGATCTTGGGTCTGATTAACTTTGATTCGAACGGGCTTGAGAGGACGGAACATCGCGCCAAAGGTCGCACAGTTCAGCAGCATACCTGAAAAACCACGAATCAATTACGATGCCAGGAATGCCTGCAACTCTGGGGCGAGGTTCGCTCGTTGCTTAGGTCTCGCGCCCCAACTCATTCATGATAGGATGATTGGAACGAAAAAAAACTGGGAAGATCACCTGCTTGAAAGAGGAGCGCTCCTCTCCAGCCGAATTGTTTGATCAGCAGATCGGAAACTGGCGCAAGAACGAAAGCGCCGATTCCCGAACCGCAAACTGCAATCCCCGTTGCCAGGGCCCGCCATCTTTCGAAATAGAAACCCGTCGTTATCACAGCCGGGACATAAATTAGTCCCACTCCGATGCCCCCTGGAGAATTTATGCAAAAATCATAAGACACGTTATATTAATTGAACAAAAAAACACGCTCCCACCTAACGGATCGATTCGAGGCCTTTTTTCTCATCTCCTTCTAACCTTTCTCACTACCTCTATGTTTTTATATTCCCACTATTCTCATTTATTGCGCAGCTCGCCTTTACTTCCTCGTAACTGCAGCTTTGTTTTTGCAATGCTATCTTTTTTTTTCTTTCAATTATCCGAGTCCTCGAAGATATTTTTTAAACTCGTTGGATGAAGCCTTTCTTTCGGGAAATTTTCCTCGAAGATGCTTGCCGATTTATTCTCATGTTCAACGGAACGGGGGGGGGAGGAGACAGAGAGAGAGAGAGAGAGGGAGAGAGAGAGAGAGAGAGAGAGAGAGAGAGAGAGAGAGAGAAAGAGAGAATTCCACTGGTCGAACAGCGTTAGCCAACGATTCTGAAAACTATGATCCAAACGAACCCAAACCCACCCAAGACTCCGTACGTGATGTACAGGTACTCGATGGACCAACTGAAGTACGAGAGTATAAACGCCAGGCAGCTTACGACGCTTCCCAAAATCGCGACGAGCCTGAATCCATAGCGATTCGCGAGCGCCGAGACGAAGGGTCCTGAAAATGAAAATTCCGTGGATTAAGATAAATCGTTATCAGCACCCCACGAGTGTTTACGCCCGATTAGCAATGCAGAGAAAAATGATGAAACTTCGCGGGTACCCAATCTAGCCAAACATCTGCCACTTTACATCAGAAAGTAGCGCAACAATGTTTTATCAGTTCAGCGTCCTCCGACATTGCATCATTTTTTTATCTCTACTTTTTTTCTACATCATTCGCGATTGCGGGTCCGCAAAAAGCCAAGAGCAAGATATTACGTCGGACCATCATCCGTTATAGGTCTGCCGACTATTGGATCAACTACGAAGACACTTGACAAAATTGAAGTGGACAATAGGAAGACAGTTGAATCCGGTCGAAGGTGGTCCTTGCAGGACACTATACGAGTGCATCGGGATCGCAATGCCCATTGCAAAACAACTGCAAACAGCATCGAATCGTCGAGGCGAATGACGACACTGGAGATGAACAAGAATTCCATTTTGCATCTAAATGTCCAATGTCGCTTCCAGCTTCGAAGCTGTTTGGGTGTGTTATATTCCACGTGACTACGTTTGATCGACTTGTTTACGTGACTATTCCAATTGAGCAATATCTCCGACGTCGTCTGATAATTCCCGCCAATCGAATCAGGCTTCTTCCTAAAGAAATTGCTTGGTGCTTGCGACGTCAATAACGCACCTGCCATAAGATAGAATCCAGTCTGAAGGGATCCAACGAGCGCGACACGTGCCTTGGAAACGCCGAAAGCCGCGGATATGTCGTTCAGGAAGACCCCGAAGCTGAAGATGATCCCGTCGACGAAGAGATTGCACATGAAGGAAGCTGCCACTATGACCCAGCCCCATCCACCATCGGGTGGCACAACCATCTCCACCTCGATAGTCTCCTAATGTTCGTCAACATTCATATGGTCAGCGAGCCCGGATGTACGTACGCATGGACATTTATACGCGCAAGGACAAATCGTAATTTTTCACACATGTGATAACATTGTGACCTCCAATAGTAATCTTTGATTGTACTTTATAAATATATATACGCAATAAATTGTCTTGAATTAAAATCTAATAATAACAGTGCAATATAGTGACCAACATCCTTTTTGTGTTTTTGTTTATTTTTTATATTATTTTATTATTTATTTGTTATTTTTTACTTTATTTTATTTGCATTTCTTCCATTCATTTTCCAATACTCTTCGGCGGAAAGTGTTTGGGTTTGTTTGGGTAATGAAATTTGTGTTATTTTTTTGTAATTGTATTATAGAATATGTGAAAGATTGTCAACGTTTTACTCATGTTGGAAAAAATGTTTCAAATTCCAAACCCGTTGGTTATAATCTTTGTTTTCAAACGAGGGCTCCGTTGCACAAATTTGTTGTCCCTCGTCTCGCGTCCGAAGATTTACGACGTTGAAGTTCCACGATATTTAGTAACGGCTTATCTGCGCACTGTAAAATAATTTGCTTCGGAAACTCGACTCGACGTCTTATAAAATTTTCCATTCGCAAACTCAATTAATTCGCGGTATATTTAATCGCGCGCGCAATTTTCGTTGTCAAAATCTTCGAAATAGGCGAATACTACATCAACAGTTCACGCACAAAACTAAGACAATTATGGGATACAAAAATCACGTTTCGAAGTGGGGAAAAAAATTATTTAACAGTGAGGAAGCTTTTATAAAGTGGATTTTTTTAAAACCTTGCGATAAGCCGAAAATACATCGAAAATTTACATTAAAAAATTGAAAATACTGGGTTACAAAATTCATGTTCCGAAAAGCAACAAAAAATTGTGTGAAAATAAGACATTTTATGGAGTGAATTTCTCCCAACCTTGGAAATGCCGAATTCACATCAACAATTAATATGAAAAAGTAAAACGATTATAGGATTAAAAAATCAAGTTTGAGAGTGCAATAAATTAATTTGAAGATGAGGGATCTTAAGAAGTGAATCGCTAAAGCCTTAGGAAAAGCCGAATTTACATGAAAAATTGGCATAATTTTTTTTTTAATTCTCGGATACAAATTTCTTGTTTTGAAGTGCAAAAAAATAGATGTGTAAATGAGGAATCTGATAAAGTGAATTTTTTGCCACTTCGAAAAATGCCGAACTTACGTCAACAATTAAAACAATGTTAGGATGCGAAATTCACGTTTCGAAGTAGGAAAAAATTCATGTGAAAATGAGAAATGTATGAAGTGAATTTTTAAGTTGCCACTCAAGATCGGTATTCAAATCGTATGTACGCACGAGTGCCATTAATGCCAGTCAACATAAACGTGTAAAGCAAATATAGTCCCGTGGCAAAACAAGCGTTTATTGCTTCCTCGTTAGCGTCACTCTCCTTTTTATCATCGCGTTTCCTTGATATCTTCAAAAATAGAATAATCTTTGTACAAAAGACTCTTCGCGAAATTACATTGTCATTGACGACCGGTTGTTTGCGACCCTCCGATAAATTAATAATGCACGGTCGTAATGTTTCGAGCGTATCAAATGAATGACAACCGTGAGGAAAACTGGTTTTCACCTATAGCGCGTTTTGATAAATAGCTTTCGAGCAAAAAAATTCAATCTACACCCGTGTCGAGGCGATCTCGATTATAGTTGGACAGATATTCGATTCTATATGTGTATATATATATATGTGTGTGTGTGTGTGTGTGTGTATATATACTTACAGCATTGCTGTCATCTTTCCGTTCCTGCAGCGGAATCGCATCCGCCTCCTCGCTTCTCGGGCCGACGTGACCGTTCCGTTTGGACGGTGAGTCGCAGCAGTCACCGCTTTTGCTCTCGGTCGAGGGTGCCATCACGTGATTGGGGGGTTGACTCGAACGGCAACGGGGGTTGCCACCAACGTTGCATCAAACGCGCTCTTTCTCCTCTCCGTGGTCACGTTTGTGCTGTTGTACCCAGAATTCAAATTTAATTATTCATCTTTATCACCGATCAACGGGGCCTGATCATAAAATGCGGAAGGGGCGTAAGGGGCAGGGGCAAGAGGGAAGAGTGAGTGAGAAAACAAATAAAAATAAATAATAAACGCCTTTATATGTCTTTTAAGGGTCTGGCGCGGAGACTTTAAGACCGAGAAAAATATCATATTCAATGGTTTTTCGAGTCCTCTTCGAAAAAACTATAGCCTATTTTTGCGATGAGTAGTATGTGCCAGAAAAAATTGAGCATTCAGGGAAAATATCAAAATCTCAAACCGGTAAGAAAACCAATAAGAAACCAATAAACCACCAAACCAATGAGAAAACAAGTTTTAAAGAATGGAATTAAATTCCATTAATCCATTTTAAAAGGCATCTTTGGACATTATTTTCGCGAGGACGGGATGGACAAAAAAGTTTTCCTGGAGTGCTTCCTATACGGATTTTAATCATCTTCATTCTGTCGTATCCAAAATTGAATTTTTATTTTTTTCCAGACCGCTCTATTTTTTGTAACGAATACTGCCACCACAAAAATACGCTGTACTTTTTTTCCGAAGAGGACTTGAAAATCCTTTTTAAAAACACATCGCAACCGTATCATTGCCACCCTGTATAAAGAAAAAATGTGATATATACACATCAAATGGAATAATAAAAAAAGCGCTCGTTACGAACCTGAGAGAGGGAGAGAGAACCGAATATCAAAACGACGTTAGGCGGCACTTGGACGCGACTTTCGATCTCGATACCGAGCACTCGACTGTACACGCGCATACGAGAGAGCGATCATCGAGCCATTTGTTTTTCTTTATCGAACTCTCTTATTCCGCAACGAACCGACAAAAATAAGTCCCAGTTTCATCATCGGCGCGAAATGGCGCTACAAAACGATTATTCCGCGCTTTATTGCCGAGTATAAATATTGTACTGGCATAATAAGAGTCCTATCGTAGCGCACGCACACACCCACAATTCAGCGTCTCAAATTGACGGATCTCTATTTGACGCATCGAGCTTTGCTCGATCGCGGAGGACTTTCACGAGCTACCGCTGTACGGTCGAGGAGACGGAAAAATGTTCACTGGGCTCGAAGAACTGAGATTTGAGGACTTGAATTTTCAAAAAGTCCAACCCCCACCATGAACGAAAGAAAATATATTTTCCTTGACACCATTGATTGGTCGGACAGGAGGATTATTTCGCTCCCTCTCTCTCTCCCTCTCTGCAAAGAAAAGATAGGTACATCAAGCAAGCTCATTATTGTTGCGTGGAAAAATTATCGCGAGATAAATTGAGTCAATATTTAAGGGGCATATGGAGTACAAAATGAACCATGGCATATCGAGTGACGTACTCTATATACAAACGCAATCAACCACTCGTATACTCTCTATGGTGATAAGAGATCGAAATATGTCGATCAATTCACATGAGTACGTGAATTCGAGAGCAACAGACCCAAACAACCAAGGGAACAGGACAAGGTTCGAGATTTTTCAAAAATTCCATTGTACATTTGTGCCATGAAATTACCAGAACTGTCAACGACGTTATCACACAGGGTACATCGGACAATTCAGCGTCAGAAAAACAAAAAATCGGGGAAGACGAGGCGAGGACGCATACAAAATATGAAAGTACAATAAAGACCGCCTCGTCTTCGCCCGATGTCCCTTCTGTATGGCCTGCACCTTAGACATCGAAAATCACCTAATTTGCAAAAAAAGCTTTTGGGTAATGGGAAAAGTATAGGAATGAAAAAAATGTTCAAGTGATCATTGCATCCAGGAAAACCTGATATTTCGGAAGTTCTTCAATTTTCTTTCGGCAGAATTTGCCTGCAATAATGCCTGAATCATTTTTAAAAATATTCATTTACCGTTCTACAATATAGATATATGAAAAATAAAATGTAAAAAAGAGCTTTCGTTGCGCTCCAACGATGCAAACTTCAACACCATAAAAATCCTCGTTTATCCATTTCGATTTAGCTTAGGATTATTGCATAATTTATGCACCTAATTGTTGCACTTTTATTGCATATGTTATGGGGATTCTAATATTACAAAATAAAAATAAAACATGAGCCTTCTTTTTTTTAACTACTTTTTGGAATACGTCAGTTCCAAAAATTCAGGTCAGAACAATACTTGCGAAGATTCCACCAGTTCGACCGCGCTATTGGGTTCGGAAAGATCGGCAGAGAATTGTTTTTTTGAATCTAGAATTACGGGGCGGCGCTCAGAGATTGTATCGGGATTGTGCGGGCACATCTGTCACTGTGGCATCTATTTTCATATGAGAATCAGAAAAACACTTATAGACCTTTGAGCAAGCACTCGTAAAGTATTCGCGATGTACATCGCCTGTCGCCAAAAATATACGAATGGAGTCGTTGACACGCACCGTGAGGATCTCGGAAAAGAAATGACGGTCTCCCAAATTTTTTAAATTGATTTGAAACACAAAAAAATAGCTCGTTTATTTCTTCGCACCTTCCGGGCTTTCGCAATTCTTTTTATACCTATATATGGGGCGTTCAACGCAGACACTCTCAGCCGTGTGGACTCTTTTTATTTGTCTTTTTTTTATCCCTCCGCATACCTCAAAACCTTGTTAATTTTTGTCATGACGTTGAATTTTGCATTGGAATGCAACGAAATATTATTTTCCGAATTTCCCAAATTTTCTTCGGCAGATTTAAGCTGTGGCAATCACCCGAACATTTTTATGACATTGAAGTTTGCATCGTTGGAACGCAAGAACGTTTTTTTTTCTTAATTTTTCATTTCCTTAGTTTTATTATTATCGAAAATTGTTGGATGTTATGAGTCACTTTAACAGCTTATAGTGGCCGAAAAAGGTTTACAATAAAAAAATAATTAATTTCCGTTGCATTCCAACGATGCAAGCTTCAACGACATACATTTTTTAGGATCTTTATTTAGCTGCTTACACAACCTAAATCTACATAATATGAGTTTCGAGAATAATAAAAATACGAAATCGAAAAAATGTTGGTTGTCTACCAACGATGCAAACTACAGCCCCATTTTTATTTTATCACTTTCGCACCACCGCTCGTAGTCACACTCGCACGCCGGCTCGAATATTCTCGTCATAAATAATAAGCCGAGAATTCTGTTTGCAGGCGCATTCGAATAATAGTAAAAGGGAAATTAAGCGGCAATAAACGAGGCTTTCGCTGCTATTTTATTCGCTGCTTTATGCGTGACTATAAATTACTCGTGTTGGAAATTTTAACAACTCTAACAGTGTCCCATTATCTACGGTTCCATAAATCGCTCCGTTTATTCTATGTGTCATTTTTGTCTCGTTCTGCGAGTTACTCTGCCACTAATATCCCGCTAATTCCTTTTTTCGCTCCAGCAGTTCTTTTGAGTTTATTTATTAAGATAAGAATTCAATTACTGCTGTCGAAATTGGGGAGGAGTAGAAGATGATGAAGATATTTTTTAGAGATAAGAATTTTGAAGAAATAATCGAAGAAAATAAAAATACATTAAGATGACGGAGATATTTTCGAGAATTTAAATCTTTGAAGAAATCATTGAAAAAAATTAACATAAATTAAGACGACGAAGGTATTATTGAGAGGTAAAAATTTTCAAGAAACAATTGAAATAGAATTGAAATAAATTAAGATGGAGATATTTTTTAGATAAAAGTTTTTAAGAAATAATTTAAATTAAATAAAAGTTTTTAAAAAGATTGAAGTGAAATGAAAGCAGATTAAGATAAAAAATATATATTTTTAAGGGATACGAATTTTGCAGAAATTATTCAAATAAAATAAAAATAAATTCAGACGAACATATTTTGGAGAGATAGGATTTTCGAAGAAACTATTAAAAACTGTATTCTGTTAATTGGAATCAGAATGGAATACACCTATTAATGTGGCACTAATGGGAGTGTGCATGCGTTATCGAGTCACGTGCTCTTTAGAATGTTTCGTGCGGCCGATATCTCTGTATCGGAAAAATCGTCGCACATTCTGCAATTTCGAAATATACGAGTCGAGAGCGATCTTGGAACAATAACGTTCACGGGATTTTTATCGAACAATTCACAGGCGACGAAATCACGACGACAATCAAGACAATTATCAGATTGTTCCCTCTCCCTCTCTCTCTCTCTCTCTCCCTCTCTCTAGGCTGAAAGAGACAGAACCCTCGAATCACTCACGGCAAGAATGTCTCCCATCAAATCTTGTTCCTTTCATTTCGACAAAAAGATTTCGGGGACCTTGACTCTCACGTACGGGCGACCTCGTTGACCGCCGCCCAAATCAGTGCTAATCGAAGACCGTGTCACGTTTTTTTATCATCACGTGCTCCCTCTCTCTCATCTTTTCCTTTCGCTATTACCATTATTGCCACAACGTTAACAATTATTGACCTTAGCAAAACAATTACTATTATTGCGCAGCATTCATTTTATCGTTATAATTATCACTATTCTTACTCGACTTTATCCGATTTTGTTAATTTTACGTATCGTAAATCGTAAGTAGATTTAGCGATCTATCGATATTGAGGCGAAAAATTGCCCAAAAATTCTTTCCCACATCCGGTTCAACGGGCATTCAGACACATCTCCGTCGAGAGAAGAAAGAGATTAGGAGATGAGTACGTGTGCGGATCGCGAATTGAATCGTTCCAGTTCTACAATGTCACTATAAAGAGAGCCGACAAACGGTGGCTCCGGTCTTCTGAGAAGAACAATTACGGACAGCCTCTTCAGAAATGAGAGAGAGGGAGAGAGGGAGAGAGAGAGAGTCTATGTATGGGTCCATGAGGTCCATCAGAGACCGGAAGATGGAGAGGAATGGAAGAAAAGTAGAATGACGAGGGGTTAACGTGAAGAACCGACATCGCAGCCCAATGACGATCATCCACGAGCCAAATGTTCCGATTACCGATTGTAGGTAAGCCCCAGTCACTAACAGCACTGTAGACGTATTTTTTGACGTATAAATATAACACCCACACACACACAAACGCGCGCGGGCGCACTCATACAGTCCCATGACAATCAACCTACTAGAATATCAAACGTGTTACGTCGAAAAGCTCGGTGTCCTAACCTGTCAGGTTGACGAGTACATAAGAGACTCGCCCGTCGAGATTCCCTCATATTTATAGGGAAGTCACGAATAGAAGGGTCACCCCTCCGCGAGTACGCAATCTTGACGATACACGATCTCTCGTTTAATCGCAAGTGAAGAGGCCCGATTGGAATTCGGCGATTAGATTTCTTCCTGATCAACGAGGCACGTGATCGCGACTCGTTAGCGTCTCCGCATACTCTGATAAAAAAGATCCATTGAAATCAATTAAATGTGTTTCTTCGATTCTTTTTTGTTTGCGTTATCTGAAATTTTCGTGAAATACATGTTGATTTAATTTTACTCAGTCAACCCAGAGATTTGTTTCAAATATATGATTTTCTTTAAACCACGATCCATTTATCACCGTTGAGTAATAAAACATGTTTATGCATCTAATAACTCTGGTGTTTGGTATTGTTTAGACAAAAAAATATTTGAATGTGTAAACTGAATGGGTCTATTCAGATTTTGTAATTTGAATCGACTAGCAAATTGATAGACAGTAGTAGTACGCTCTGTGACCGCAGTGTGGCGCCGGGCTCGAGGCTTCTCACGCAAGACAATCGTACTCCGCGTGAGCGTATGACCGAGTCCGCGAAACGTATCGAGGCATCAGAAATTTAGCGCATTGTCGCTCGTCGTCGGCTAAATGTGTTCCGTAAGACGTGGGAACTACACATCTTGCGATAGCCACGCGAGAGGAATCCTCTCGTATATACTGAAATCGTGCTAATGCAATATCTATCTATCTATCTATATATATATATGTGTGTGTGTGTGTGTGTGTGTGTGTGTGTGTGTGTGTGTGTGTGTGTGTGTGTGTGTGTGTGTGTGTGTGTGTGTGTGTGTGTGTTTCTACCATTGAGGATTGTTAACAACGCGGATAAATGTGTATTGTATATGAGAAAGTATGGTAAATTTACTGGTTGCAAATAAAAATACTAATAATTTAAATACAATTTTTATTCGTTCCAAACAACAATATATTTAAATTCGAAATACATTTACTGCATGCAAATAAAGATATTTTTTTATTCACATGTATCTCTTATACCTTCAAATCATCAATGTATTTCGATCAAATTCGTATTGACTGAATGGTCTACGTCAAAGGAGGCTTGAAACGAATAAAAAAATATATTGGAAAGAAATAGAATGCCAATAGGCCGTGAAGCGAAAAAAAATTATTCGCTTCAAAAAGATCCTACCACAAGGTTTTCCTTTCGCGGAGGGCCGGAATTGGTGAATCCATGAGCACGGCCCTCTGAATCATGAGTAAATTACAGTGGCGCTTAACAAAAATGAGGTACAATCAATTATTATACCCAACGATAAACTGGATTAAAAAGTTCGCATATATTTTGTAGAGTTGGAAATTGATACATTTTCTCTAAAAAGTCGCGGTTACGAAAATTTTTCTGCTAGACACATTCTTCCAAGTATATCATTAATAGTTTCTGTAACGTTCGGTGTTTTCGAAACGTCCGGCGCAGTTTATGTCAGACATCTATAGTTATTTGATATATTAATTATTAGATAGAAATTTGGCCAGCGTGTCATCTCTATAAAGTGCCGTATAAATTAGACGATTTTCAAGGCGGGATACCACTGTGACGGGTCGAAAGAATCAATTTTTTTCTCAATGTACACATATTAAAGAATATGTGAGCAAAAAATGCAAGGTAAAATATAGAAAATTGACCAAGTTAGAGACGATTTGTTGAGAGCAGGTAGCGCAACGATTTACGTATGCTAAAACTTTCAATCGTGTTTTTCTCGAAACGACTTTTCTCGACCTGCTGGAATCGAAACTCTGGCTATAATTATTTGCTTTTCAATTTGAATAAGCAAAAATGTCCCTAATTGCAGTACTGTCGTCATATGGAAGAAGAAGAACGATGGGAAATTTTGTACTGATTTCAACGGTACCACAAACGCATTTCCGATTTTTTTTGCAGATGCCGCCTTCTTGGATATGACGGCAGAATAGCTATCGTTGTACGTATTTCGTCTTTTTTTTTTGTTTTTAAGCCCCCGAATATAAGTAAAAATTTCGGCAAAATTACACTTTTCTTTACAGCCCACCATTTTGATTTTTTTTCCGAAAGGCGACTACGTACAACGAAAACTACGTTGATATAGACTATAAAACTATTTGATTTTCATTTTTCAGACCGACCAATGTCAAGTTATCGATCCGGCCGTTTTACCGGCCACATTTATTATACAGAGGCTCTATTATACCTCACAAACATAGTTAAGTTTTAATTTTTCTAGATAAAAGTTTACACGAAATGAGTTTAATATATGCTCAATAAAATACCTTTTGTCCAAATCCCAAATAAATAATCCAGTGGACAAAAAAAAGTCAGAAGAATCGACCTGTTTCGTCCCATCACAGTGGTGTCCTCCGTTAAAGTCGTGATTTTTTGTTAATAGTTCGGTCACTTGGCTTGAAATCTTACCAATTTACTGGGATGTATTTTCGATCAACTTTAGACGCAAATGAGTGGATTGTTAAAATAATCGTGAATTGTCGAATAAACTAAACTTATTGAACAGTGTACGCAACAAGAAACGATTGAGCGTTGCAGAATATATCGGTTACCGACACGTTGAGTTCCTCGTTACCCCGACTAGTTGGGATTTCAGCCGAGTAATCCACGTGACGATCAGCAAGTAAAAAAAAATTTGAATAATATTGAAATCGATTCGTACGGGGACGAAAAAAAGGTGCAAATCATTAAGCCCGCTGGTAGAAAAAGAATAAACGATCTCGGAGTAAACGACATGCTATTTTACGGGCAAATAGACGTATTTGCCGAGCTCACTGTCCCTACCCGGTCCCGCCAAATCCATCGAGGTGTGCCTTGTAGTTCGCGGGACAGTGATAACGCGCTAAAAGATTCGCGCCACCCTCCGCACGTGTCTCAAATCTCCGCGTTTGTGTACTCGAGTACTTCTCGAGTACACGATCCTCATCGAGCCTCATCGTGAGACGATGGACTCGAGTACCACTTATCATCATCCTTATCGATCGTTCGCGATCATTCCCTGCAAAGACGAGATTTTTTTCCCGTCCTTGGAAAGAAAAAACTCTGTCAAGATGTCGAAAAAAATCGGTAGTGCCGAGCTGTCCCCGATGCCGATATTCGGATAGGCGACCGGTCAGCGGCGGCGTGCTGGCGCGACTACCTAAGGGGACGGTAGTTTTACCGAATTTCCGTGTGGTGAACGCCGTATAAAGCCCACAGGCTCCGGGTACAGCGATGATTCAATTAGGACGCTCTGTTGTTGCGAGCTAAATAATGACTCAGTGTTTGCGTAGCCACACCGCGTGACCGATTATCAGCGGTAGCACTCTGTACACGAGCATGCCCGGGCTTTTCGTACTCTCGGACTCGCATCGTTCGCTCGTTGAGATAAACGAGACTCGGTAATGAGGGTAGGTCCGGTGGGAGGGGAAAAGTTTCGGCATTTATTAAAAATTATATACTTTTTTTTTATCGCGAGAAACGTATGCCGCGCTCACTCGACGATATTTCTATTTTTCGATTTGAATTAGTGACATTTGTCATCAGGGGAAAATTTCCCAGCGGATAGGCCATTGAAATGTATAGAGGTCGAAAAAAAAATATTTTACTCTTTTGGCCACTTTTGCGAAATCCACAAAATCGCGACATTTCAAATGGCTGTAACTTCGTTCTTATTGAAGTGGCGGAGCCTTAAGGTAGTACGAGCGCGCGATCTTCTTTTCTATAGATTTTGTTCAAATTTTAACCAGACATTGTTCATATCATTATGCATGTTTGAGTGAAATTTCAGAACAGTCGACTATTTAGATTGGGGGATAATGGGTTTTGAATTTGCAATTTTTAACACTGCAGGGTCTGCATTGCAATTTAGACAGAATAATTTTCCGTAAAAAAATATTTGTCCCCTATAATAAGAAGACTTATGCCAACACCACAGAACAGTATTGTTCAATATTTCGAGAAAAAAAATAATTATCGTGTTCCTAAAGTTAAAAATGTTGTCATAAAAAAATATTTGCATTATAAATATTAATATTTTATATTGTTTATATTATCTTCATTAAAAAGTAAAAGTTGTTCATTGGTTCATTCATAACTAATTAAAAACTTTGTTCGATTAAAAATGACTTACAAATAAAAATTTGTGTTGCAGTATTATTTTAAATATGCCGCGCAAACTCGCGTCATTGGATACGTGGAACGATGCGGTGTTGCCATATGTCTTTTTATTATAGGGGACAAATATGTTTTACGGAAAATTATTCTGTCTAAATTTCAATGCAGACCCTGCAGTGTTAAAAGTTGCAATTTTAAAACCCATTATCTCCTAATCTAAATAGTCGACTGTTCTGAAATTTCACTGAAACATGCATAATGATATGAACAATGTCTGATTAAAATTTCAACAAAATCTATAGAAATCAAGATTGCGCGCTTGTACTACCTTAAAGCGAGTGTTTTAAAGAGAATTCTGATCGTCTCGAAGAATGCCGTTGGATTTATACCGCTATCTCGAATCGTTCTTTCGCAATGTGGTGATATTGAACATTGGAGAAAAAAGAGGCAAAGGGGGTATTGTATGGAAAAATTGACGATGGTTCGACGTTGAAATTGTGCAAAAAATCGAAAAAAAATCCTAGCTCGATTAATCAAACTGCACTCGAAACAGGAAACAATTGCAAAATGAATGCGCGCAGGGCGAAATGTCAAAGCGAAACGAAAAAAAGTGGGCGGCGATTCTCTTTTTTGCCAAAGTGCGGAAAAAAAATGCATTTTTAATTTATTTTTTTCCATGTGTATATCGATGTATTTTCACCCCCGAATACGAATTCACGATCTATTTTTCCCAAAACCTTTAATGTAAAAAAAATCGTTAAATACGTGTGAAAAATCGTTTCCCTCGTTTAGCTCGCGTAATTTCGAGCTTTGGAAAAAAACTCGATTATATTCGTAATAGGCGGAAAATTTTCCGCTTGTCAGACTCTCGAAATGGCTTAAAAGTCGAACAAAAATTTGTTTCGACTTTTTCGGAATCACGAAAATTGCAAAATCTTAAACAGTCGTAGCGTCGGTTCTATTCCGAGTAGCATAGACTGAATGGGCTGGTGTTTCATAAGGATTTTTTCTATACTCAGAGAATGCCGTTGGATTGTTCCCGATATCTCAAGTAGTTTTCCCGTAAAGTGGACTTAAAAAGTGGTTGAAGAAGAGGGAAAGGGTCGCATGTACGAATGAAATAATTGGCGAAATTAAATGGTCCGTATTTGAAATTCTACCAAAAATGTAAAAATAATCGGAGCTTTATGAGTCAGGCGGCATTTGAAATAGAAAACGATTACAAAGAGAATGAGCACAAACTAAAGTCTCAAATCGAAAAGGAAACAAATAACGAGCGATTCAGCAAAGCCACCCATTCTTGGCCAAGCTGCAAAGAAATGATTGATTTTTAATTTCCATTTTCGATGCTCACATCGATGTCTTTATCCCCTGATCACGATTTTGCTATTTAAAACTTCGAAAAGCTTGAGTTTTCTTGAAAAATAGTCGAAAATGTGCGAAAACGCGTCTGTGGCATTTACTCGACGAAATTTCTCACTTTTTGATAAAAACTAAATGATATTCATAATCAGTATGTATTACTGTATTATACTGTATTACACACACTTATACTGTATTATTATGTATACTTATGTAGTATACTTATGTATTACACACACTTATACTGTTAATAGTATATGCGGCAGCACGTGCTTGGTCAAAGTCCTCGTGCGATCGCACATCCCCGCCCTCGATGCGCTTTCTTCCGCTCTTATCGTACATCCGCCTATCTACGCTATATACATGCATATCTTCCATAATTGTAAAAATCTCTGGGCGTTTCTTTGTTGCTCAATTACGCCTCAATGATGCAACGGACCTCAAGAAAATGTTGCATACAGCTGATTTTTTTCGGCCGTTTTTTGTCTTACGATGCATACGTCACGGAATACGTTTGGAAAATTGCGTTTTTCTTTTAATCCGAGTATCAGCGTGCCGATGCCTTTATTATTATTTTCAAAATATCAAATTCCATTTTAATTTTCGCCGAGTACATATGAGCCCCAAATCACGAATTACACGAGTACTATCAATTTATATTATGTATGGAAAAAAAGACGCGTGACACCGTAAAGACGAACTCGTACTCGCGATAACAAAGCTGGGATAAGTTTTATTTTCATTTTACCGTGTATACCAACTGTGACAACGACCCTATCTATTTTTAATTTTATCGTCATACACCCTCGTGGATTTCCATCGAACAGGCGCCCAAGCAAATTTTTCTCCTGTATGGCGTCATTGTTCTATTCGTAAATGATTCTCGCCGCGTTTCAGCAATGCGAGAGTGTCGTCAGCCAAAAAGCCCGAGCGCCACATGTGTCGGTCGTCTTTTTTTTCCGACTCCTTCCGGTCGCTCGCGGGAAGAACGCGCTCGCTTCACCCAGTTTCCGGACTCGGGATGCGAAACACTTTTCTCGTGTTACTTCACCACTCGATTGTCAGAACACATGAAATCATCATTTGCGCGAGCTTTTTTGGGTTACTTCCTGCAGGGCTCAATAGTCGTATATAAAGACTGAGGGATTGAGGGCGAAATAGCAAATAACATTTTTTCGTTTGATTGACGCTTACTGGAAAATAAACATGGGTGAACTTCCGAAAAGCTGTTAGAACCAATTTGGCTAAAATTTTGCCCAGATGTTCCATTTAATATATAAAGACATCTCCTAAAGGGATTTTTGGCACATTCAAGTAGTTTAAGCGATATTGAATTTGTTTGGGGTTTTTTTTTTCTTCTTCGTTCGGGTTTGGGTTTGTTTGTTTGGGTTACCCCTGCAGTATAGATTTACTTGCAAGGGTAAGCGCGGTACGCTAGCCACCAGTCAAGTCGGAGGAGTGGGGACATCAATCGGCCGTGGCGAGCAATATAGGTATACTCGTGCGGGCTAAAAAATAAACTTTAAAATTCGATTTCTCTTGAACTATTGGAATGCGCCAAAAATCCTTTTGGGGGATGTCTTTATATATTAAATGGAACATCTGTGCAAAATTTCAGCCAAATCGGGTATAACAGCTTTTCAGAAGTTTATCCCTTGACTTCATACAATTCAACGGTTTGCAATTTTTTTTATTGAGGGCAACATAGCGAGATTCAAATGTGAAAGAATCATTCAAATAAAGACATTTTTTACATTTCCAACTCGCCTGTTGCCCTCAACATAAAATACCCATTGAATTTTATCAAAATTACATACATTATTGATGTATATTATTAAATTATATAATTGAGAAGTTATGTATCATGACTTTCGTAATAGATTACGATTGTTTGCAGTAATCGTCAATTTTGTAAAGCGACGCTTACTGAAAAATAGTTGCAATGGCGGAAACTCGAAAAGGAACTGTAAGGGCGCGTAAGGGCATACGAAAAAAAAAAAACAGAAAGAAAATAATGTTTTCTACGAAAAAAAAAATGTAATCAGCGATAGGTCAGGGACTGCATTCCCGCGTATCGTGAGTTGCGGACGAAAAAATAAATTTGGAAGAACCTCCGTACGTCGTCCCATCTAATAAAACAGCAACTTTTGTTCCCCATCGTGCCTTCCAAAATATTCTGTTTTCAGAGACCAGGCGTATATTTTATCGAAGAATCGAATGATATCTCAGTCGTTTAGGAATTGCAACTACTCTCGATCATCCCGTTTCTTTAGAATTTCATCAATCGAGCTGTCCGAATGAATATTTATAAGTAATCTTTATAAATAATGGCGTTGTTCAAGGGTGTTGCGTTAGTCGCGCGATAACTCCGCAACACTCCGTACACTGACGACCGATCCGCGATTATATATATATATATATATATATATATATATATATATATATATATATATATAATCGCGGCTCGGTCATCAGTATACACACAAACACACACGGCGCGCGCGCGTATATGTGTGTATGTGTAGATGGTTGGTATCACACAGATGTATGCGGCTATCCGTTGAGGTACCTCAGGCTGCGGGCAACACTTCGATTTCCATGTAATTTACGCCCGCGGATATTCGTTGTTGACTTTCCGGGCGGAACGATCCGCCTTTGCGTGAATGAATGATCGTTGAGCCCCAAGAGAGATAAATTGTCGTCATATCGAGCAACCATAAGCTGATACCACGTGGCTATTTAATTTATCTCCTTCCAACCTTGCTATCTGTCCTTTATTTGAAAAAATCGTCTTCTTTTTTCCTCTTATGATCCTTCTCTCATGACAATAACCGTTTCTGCATGACGTCTTGTATCTCGCACTCCAGCTCAAGCACATCTCTTTATTGACATTATTTTATGTAAACTTTCTCTTCCAAATACTTGAATTTATTTTTATTCTGTTGTTTTTTATTATAATTTATTTTCTCCTTTCATATTCTATCATATTTTTTATATTATTATTGTAGTAGTGTCTATGTTCATCCCTTTAAGGGTGTTTACACATAGCCCCCCCCCCCCCCCGCCTCTCACATACTCTTCTCCTTTGCATTTGGTGCATATTATCATAATTTATATTATATTTTATGTTTCAAATAGCCAAATTTATTTTCATTTTTTACGCTATTGTAGTATTACATTCGTAGTATGAGAATGAGCAAAATTAGGTACACTATTTACATCAATTATACAATCTTTCCGAACTATAATACCCACATTGATAACGTATAATAAAAAATGACAATCAATCGCTTTCGACAACTGGTCAACGTGCTGTATCGGATCTCAATCGATTACTGCCAAATTTGCGAGCGGGTTGGACAATGATCGTCGACATCTCGGAGACTTGGAAGGAGACTCGGCGTTTACGACATAAGCATCGAACGGCGCCTTTGGGCCAATAACACGAGCACCGCTCGCATGGAAATGAGAGATTGACAAAGTAGGAAAAGTACCGTGCGTGTTTGTTCAGCATGAAGAGCGCTGTCTGATAAAAAAAAAACACGAAAGACCGAGAGAGAGAGGGGTACGACGAGAGCCAGCGAACATTAAAAAAAAAAGTAGTCTCGTTATCTCGACGATTCAATAGTTCCTCGACGACGATATAGCTGATATTCCATACACATTCCGATGTGACGTCGCAATCGATTCGATTAAGAGTGCAAAATAAAAATTTTATACGAATAATAAAGTGAGAAAAATCATTCACGAGTTGTCGATCATTTTTCATCGTTTATCATTTAAAACACTATTACTTTGTTGTTGTCTACTTTTTTCTTACAATTACGAGTCGCCTCGGGTACTTATCACGCGAAAAAAATTATTGAAATTGACACTTGCGTATAGTTTCCCGCCATTGGGATTGACTTTCGATGAGAAATCGGTTTAACGCTCATGGAAACGTCGAAAAATTACGTGTAAACGATATGCAAAAATGTATTTACATTTTACGTATTTCTCTCCCTCTCTCTCTCTCTCTCTCTCAAATCTTTTTGATAAGAAACAAAACTGAAAAAGAGAGAGAGAGAGAGAGAGAGGGAGAGAGAGAGAGAGAGAGGAGAGAGGTACCCAAAAAAGTGTGCGTCGAGATAAAAAAAAAGTGTTGATATGGGTCTGGGACAATCGGAATATATTGTATGTGTCTCGGGTGATACTGAGTGCTCCGAACCGGTCGCCGCCACGTATTTTGGTATGACGCTAGCGTCCTTGAAGCGAGCAGATAAACGCGAAAGTATAACCAATATCTCGTCAGAATTACCAAATTATATATATATATATATATATATATATGTATATATTGATCCGAACGCTTTCGCAATCCCAGCGCCTGCTCTTTCGTGAATCATTCCGTTTTGTAAATTTTCCACGAACGAGCCCGCCTCATCAAAAAATCCCCGTTTCGGATCAATTGAGCGACCTGAGAAAAGTCCAATTGATTCAATTTCAATCCAAATTGTCGGTCGTTTTATTAACGCGAATTGGTTACAATGGAATTTTCTAGGCGGGGGATGAGCAAGGGCGAGGGAGAACGAGTGTGTATAAACTCACACGACGATGGTCTTTGACTTTTTAATACATTTTTTTTATACAAGAATAATTTACATGCGAAAAAATACCAATTTTTTTTGTAAGTTAATAGAAATTCATGTCCTACGGAAATTGAATACAAATAATATAAGCACCTAAATCTTTGTGATCAGTGAAAATTATTCGATCACAAAGTTAAATGAAATTTCGTTTCTTTGGGTTTCAGTAATTGAACATATGGTTGGGCTGCAATGATTAAAAATTATTCAATTACAACGTTGGGTAAAATTTTTTAGTAACGATGATGAATAATATTTTTAGTTTGTACGGGTATTAATAATTTCAAATTTGTTTGGATTGTAATAATTAAAAATGATGCAATGAAAATGTTCAATGAAATTCTATATGTTCTGGTTCGTTTGGATCTGTTTGTTTGGCTCGTGATAATCGAACATTTCTTTGGGTTGTAACAATTGGAAATTATTCAATAACAATGTTGGATGAAATTCAGTTTGTTTGCGTTGCAATAATTCAAAATTTGCTGAGATTGTAATTATTGAAAATGATTCAATGACAATAAATAAAATTCAGTTGCGCAACACAATATCCAAAAAAAAAAATTTCTTTCTGTTAAGCATGAAAAATCGATAAATGTCAATTACTGCGATTTCCATTTTCAATTAATACCACAAATGCAGAATTTCATTGAAGAAAATCAAAACAGCAATGTGAAACTCGCGGCGATAATGTGACCGAAAAATCAGACTATTATTGGATTCGGAGCTTTTTCGATATGTAGGGCGAAGCGAGCCGCAGACCACGTCCGTTCGGCAATCTCGGAAGTATTGTGAGAGCCGAATTCTCGCGTCATCAAAAAAAAAACTTTGGAAGCGCGCCTCTAGCAATTAAAATTCTCCACGAATATTCAGCCGTTTCCTTCGCTCCCGTACGTGACCTCACGAGCGAGGTACCATCCGTGTCCAACCAAATTTGACCAAGGGTTCGGAATTTTTTCTTCTCGGCGCGAATTTAAGAATTCTCGCATCATCGAAGTGTCGAAAAAATATTGATCCGCGTACGTGCTTCATACACTAGCACGAAATAACGTTGAATTGGACGATATAGATATACACGCTACGTCCTTTAAATACCATTGAGAAAAGTTTTGTCCATTCTTGCTTTCTTATACAGCAAGCTGTCTTAAGGTGGAACCTTTTTCTTAAGTACATTTGGCGCGAAAACGAAAAAAGAGACTACGAGTTTGTTCGGTATTGCAGCAACGACGAAACACTCACTTTGAAAAATCTTGTTGAGAATCGTAGCATATAGCGTTTATCCAACTGCAAAAAAAATAAACATCACTATCTTTATAGTAGCAAATTATTCCCATACTCTACATTCTTAAAAATGAAAAATTTGTCAAAAAAATGATTAAAATGTCCTCCGCATATATATATATATATATATATATATATATATATATATATATATATATATATATATATATAAGTGTTCATTTATCTATTTATTTATTTATATCATATATTGTAGACCATCCTCATAGAGGCTAATTGTTCCCATATTCAACATTCTGTAGATAATAAAATCTTCGTCATAAAATAATTCATTAAATAATCTTTTCGAAATAAACGAATAAATAAACTAATATTTTATTTATTTATTAGTACTCTATATTGTAGACAATTTTCATATTAGCCAATTGTCCCTATTCTTAACAATCTGTAGATAATAAAATCTTTCAAGTGAAAAAATCGTTTGGTAAGAAATTTGGAAATAAATGAATAAATAATTAAATAAATAAATATATATTTATTTATTCATTCATTTATTGATATTTTACACTGTAAGCCATCCCCATTGTAGCCAATTTTCTCCATACTGAACATTTTGTAAATGCCGAAATCTTGAAAGTGACAAATGTGTAAAAAAAGTTAAGATCGTCCTAAAAAAGTCAAATGTCCCGAAAGCCAAAATTGCATAGATATGACGGGTTCAATATGGCATTACCCCTATACATATAAACATATGTCTCCTTCATTTTTGCACGTGCACGCGGGAATGAACCCGTCGATGAGACAAAGTATGTTTCGTGAGAGTTTAACGGTTAAAATGAGACGGAAGTCGCGAGGCTAGTGCCGACGACTATCATATAGATATATATTGGTCAGTGTTGTATCGCAAACACGTGTATCAGCGAACGGCCACGTGGTGGTTCGTCTACATACGTGATCGACAAGTTTACAACGATATGAAATCCTCGCGCACAAATTAGTCCCTCCCGCCCCGCCCTCGCCCTTTTCTGGCTCGCGGATATCTCGCGAGGTGTTGCGCGCATGTGTACGACGGGACCATGCGCCCGCGGTGAACACGCGGCAAGAGACAAGTGGAGAAGAAATACCACACGCGGAAAATTAAGCAATTACGGTGAATTAGTGCCTTATCGGCCTTCCTTTCTTTTTGTAAACTCGAAATAATCAGACGCACGCACGCTGTGATAAAACGTGGGTAAAACAACCAAATGAATATTTACGAGAGACAGGGCGGGGAAGACATGAGCCACTATAAAAGTTTTCAAGGCCCTTATGGACTTGTGGGTCTGCCCGATAGCGATTTTTTTTCGTCAATAAGATTCTCGCGCGGCTGGTATAGTGACTCGACTGTCATATATATATACGGGCGCACGCGTGTGTGTGGTTCATATGATATGTGTATACGTACTGTGTGAAAAGTGAAATCCAAAGTTGCCCAAATTCGAGCAGCACCAATAACGCTCTACACTTTACACATGTATGCACGCATACAAGATATCTACACATATATATCTATATGGATGTGTGTGTATATAGATATTACGTATGTAAGCGAACACTTCACGTAGCACGGGAGAAACCAGAGGGCGCCAAAGTGCCAAAACAAATCCCGGCGAAACTGCTGATCCCGGAGTCTTTTTTTTCTTCTTCCCGTTACCGTACAAGAGCCGACAGCAAGAGAAGAAGAAGTTGCCGGCGAACGGTGCACACATGTACTCTCTCTCTCTCTCTCTCTCTCTTTCTCCCTCTTTATATATAAATATATATATATATATATTTATCTTCAGTACATGCGCATACGCCAATGAGCACTGAGACCGAAAAGACGCTTTTTTCGCCGAGAAGGTGAGAGAGGGGAGGGGGGTGGACACTCGAGGTCGAAGAGCCGGCGATGAGCTCCGCGGCGCGAGTTACGAGTTGTGCTCACCGCGAACGACGAAAACTTACAAACCGGGTTCTCTCTCGAGCGCTGCCTCTTACACGCACTTTGTATATAATGCGTGCGTGCGCGCGCCCGCGCGGCTTCGCGCATAAGAGTCGCGCTCGTCGTACACACACACGCGCGCGCGAACGAAACTCTTGGTCCGTTGCTCGCCTCGCCGCGGGTTGCGGACTTGGCGAGACGGCGGCGAACCCGCGCCGATAACACACGTCTTATTTTTAATATACCGTTCCCAACCAACACGCGCCAGCAGAGGAATCGCGTAACGTGAACGAGCGTGCGGGCGCGCCCGCGCGTGCAAAATACAAAACCGGGCGGCAAAAGCGACCGGCGCCGCGACAACGGACCCCGGTCAACACCATCGCGAAAACGGGAGAGCGGCGGCGGCGACGGCAGCGGCAAGGGCCGGCGACCAACCACGCGACAAGACGGAAGGGGTTACTTCTACTGCGTATAAAAAGTGTTCTCGCCCGCGAACTTTCATGGAGAGCGGTAGCAACGGTCGAGCTTGCGACCGATCTTTTATATCGTACGCTGTATGTCCGTAAGTGCACCAAACTCTTCATCCATCCCATCGATATCGACACACACACACACACACACACACATACATTTATCCATGCATGTATGTATATGCAGTGTATGCCCTAATTCTCTCTCTCTCTTTCTCTCTCTCTCTCTCTCTCTCTCTTACAATTTCTATATATACGCAAAAGCTCGTTTCATACACACGCACACACACACACACACACACACACACACACACACACACACACACACACACAACACACACACAACACACACACACACACACATATATATATATAGAAAGAGGGAAAGGGAGAGAGGGTATATATAAATACCCAGGTTGCCAGCTCCAAAGCCCAAATAGGCGTCGGGTCCGTGCGCTCTTGAATCGCTCGTCCGCCCTTCAGGTTCACACATCGATTTATGCACGCACTGTTTTACGCCAACACGAAATTGACGATAAAACAATGATTTTTGATTGAGCGGGCAGCGAGATCGCAATTTCCATGTGTGTAAAAAGAACTTTTTGAATTTTCAAAACAGCGAAATTCATATATACGTATAATCACTAGTGGGATTAATTCTGGACACTTTTAATATAAATTAGCTGTTTAGGGTTCCCTGCCCAAAGGGCAAAACGGAGCCCTATTGCTGTCACTCTGCTGTCTGTCCGTCTGTCTGCTCGTGTGTTACAGGTTTCGAGCTCGTAAACGGAATGAGTTACAGACCTGAAATTTAAATATTTTGTGCAGAATGTTAACCTAAAACCGAATATTGAATTATAAATGCAATTAAATTATTTTCATTGGGGTCCCATACACGAAGAAGGAACAGAAAAAAAATATCTTACCCTGCCATGTGGAGTGTCATTGTATGAAGCTCATTGCGTAGAGTACAAATATAATTTTTTTATTTTTTATTTTCAAACATGAATAATTTTTTGTATACATAATACAATAAATTTATAATTAAACCATATAAAATTATTGTTATTTAAATATTTACAATATCAAATGACATATTTTTGGAGTCAGTGCCAGCCAAGAACGAGAGATTGACGTCACGGAAGAAACGAGATTGCAAATTAAAACAAGACTGTAGATCGTATATTTCATTTATTTTTCTTCGCCTTCTCTTTTTCTGCAAAAAAATGTGACATTATTGGCAATTGGCTGGTACCGAATCCACAAATAAGTAATTTTGTAGTGTAAATATTTAAATAACAATAACTTTATATATTTTCATTATTAGCTTACAGCACGAGTATACAAAGTTTAAAAAAAAAGTTGATTGATCATATGTATGGAACCCTAATAGAGCGAGACCTGACTCGCACTTGGGCGAGTTTTTTTTTAATATTCACGCAGAAAATGTATATTCTGCTACTCCGAAATGATACCGTAATATGTTTTATTTTAATCTATGTCTCTACTCAATATTTGCCTTAATAAGCCTACTTTGATAAGAATATAAGATATAAGTGATTAAAACGTTACAATCAATAAACGCGACATTTTTGCAAATGTGAAAAAGGTCCATAATAAATTCCACTAGTGCGTGCGTGTGGGTGAGTGTGTGTAAGCCAAACAGTAGGGAAACTGGTGAGGAATAATTCCCCCAAAGAGCTATGGGCGTGTGTAAGAGAATTCGAGGTGTTGATGAAACAGGTAGTGCGAAAAGATGGAAATACCAGTAGATAAAATGTTACGAAAACGAAAACTTATGGTCATAATTTGTAAGAACAAATTTGAGGGAGAAGAAAATGTGAGGGAGGACTTGTGTGTATACCCTGGGAATAAACACTATCTGTCTATCTATCTATCTATCTAGTACTGGACAAAAAAGGTGTACCGATGCAATTTCGATATTTGTGCTAATATATACATGGAAATGATTAATGGAATGTGCATTAAGCAGTATAGAGAAATGTTAACTCGTCTGCTCCTATGTTTTCACAGAAATAATATCGAAAACAATCGAAATCCGTGTAAGATCGAATGAAACCCGTAGAGTATCAATTTTGCGTTGGACAAAGAAAGTACGCACGCAAAAGAGAGTAAATATACACTCATGTGCTTAGCTGGGTGAGGACTTTTTGCTTGAATGACAGCTTGTTAAGGTCGAGACATTCTTTCTACAACGTTGTGGGTGCGCTGCCCGACTATATTATTCCACGCTTTGCAACAAGCCTCAAAAATGTTATTCTTTTACGTCACTTCGCCCATGTCAACTTTTCGGTGCAAAATCGACCACAGATTTTCCATAGGATTTAAATCCTATGCTTAAAAAAGTCTTGTTGGAAAATAAAGTCAACCGGTAAATCGACCTTCATCCGAGATTCCTCAAAATGTTCATTCACGGGATTAATATAGATATCTGCTGTCAACGTACCGTTGATTTCAATTAAATTTCCGATGCCTCACCACGCAAAACAGTCCCAAGCTAATACGCCGTCTCCTCCAAGTTTAATAGTTTCCTGTGCTTTTTTTTCGAAAAGCTATACGGGTTTATCGTACTTTTTTTTCGAATTCTAGGCACAAGATTTTTCGCGTTCCGAATCAAAGGGCGACGCTGTGCAAAACGACTTTAGATTCTTGTTTCCCGCAGTTTTCTACGCACTGTACCATCAGAAATGTTCGGCCCTGTTTTCTGAAGTTACACGGCTCGCCGTGATCGGATTTTTTTTCTTTCCCTGATAATTCGACTATCATCGAATAAACTCGTCTTTCTTTCTCTTCTACGTCCGTCCTTATCAGTTGGTACCTACACCAAGTTTGCTAAACTTCTCACATATTTTCCTCAGTGCACCTTTTTTCTTTCTTCATATTTTCTTCCGATTACCCTATTCGTCAGACCTTTCTTCTCATCTCTAACAACGAATTGCCTCATTTGAATCAAAATTTTCGGCATTCCGCGCTTTTTTATACACTTTCGCGGAACAACGATAACTGGCAGAAAATTATTCGAATCTATTTGTTTGTCTTACGTCCGTTCTTTCGGACAAGCTTGGGCAAAAATGGTATCGTCGCTTCGCTACCTATGAAGATAAGTGGACAGTACGTTGTCACTACAAATATCAAAAATACACCGCGATTCATACTTTTTTGTCCAGTACTCTATATTGAACATTTCTCTGTAATTTTGTCGATTTAAAAAAAAAAATCGAAAAGTTCTTTTTATCGATCTACATATACAGTGGGTAAAAAAGTATTTGTATAGTTCACACGTAACTGTTGTTAATTTGGTTTTATTTTTTTGTTTGTGTTTGCTCAAGATTTTTGTTAACAGACACGATGTATATTTAGGATAAGCTGTCGAACACAGAAACCTAATAAAGCATTTTATTTTTTATCGAGGATCAAGTGAAAAAAAGACGACCTGTACAAATACTTTCTTTTACCCACTGTGTATGTATGTATGTATGTGTATATATATATATATATATAAATGTATGTGTGGAGGCATCACAGATCAACTCTATCCAACAAGGCGACTCATCCCTTACTAAAATATTCGTCATTTTTTAATTACCTACAAAAAGTATATGCATTTATCCAGATAACCACATACTGCTCTGAACCACATACGTCCGGTACGGCGTTCCCCTTAGGTGGAGATCGTCTCTTGTCACGTTTAACGTATACGTAGTGTTTTCTACTGACACGGTACTACTACTACCACCACTACATACATATTCGAACTGCGTATTTTCATGTTTTTTTTCTATTTTTCATTACCACAGACTAATTTTAGCGGGAAATTTGGGGAAAAACGTCCGTTAATAGTAAGGTTAATAGTAAGGTGGATCGAGGTTCGGATCTGGTGGTCCTTCGAGTTAAGTAGCATTGTGCATGGCCAATACTCGGAGTGGTGACAGCTTAGCCGTGCACCTGCTGGCGCATCAACCAGCGAGCGGAAGGCCAATACTTCTAATACCTTTGTGTAGATACTTGAGTTTTAAAGCCTGTGCATCAGAGAATCAGAAAAATTTAGGGCTGTCTATACCGATACGAGCTTTCCACAGTTTCCCCGTACCCTCAGCAAATGCGGTATAGCGTAGCTGAAGACGGCTGTGAACGCAACGGAAGTTAAGTTACATTAGCGAAGTGCAGCTTAGGCAGTGATATAATAGGTGTTAATTGGGAGGGGTTATACGCAAAAACTCGATAGGGTATATGTTGGAAGTCCGGAATTAATTGAGAACTCAAATAATAATTAAGAAAAAAATAGTAAGGCTACAAGCAATTTACTTTATTCAATATAAGCCATTTTTCCATAAAATACATTGCCATTGAATGCATTAGTCCAAAAAATGTCACGAACAGAAAATTTCTCAAAATTTTTAGTATTTTTTAAAGCGCTGCGTCTGTGTGAAAAATGTTTCCAATTTTTTTGTTTTTTTTTCTAGGATATTTTCTATGGAATTTTTTTTCAGTTAAATTAATGCATAGCTCTGTTAGCTTGTTTATTCAGCTTCAATTAGGGCTTTTTTTTGTCTCTTTACGTCAACTTTTTGCTGAGATATCCGACTTTGAATGAATAAGGATCCTTTTGTTTTTGATCATCGATATCTCAGCAACCAACGATCGCACAAAGAATTAAAGGGCAGCTTGGAAAACTGGAAAAAATTTCCTACAAGACCCTTCATTCATTTTTGAGAACTTTTTTTCACTCTTAACATTAATTTGAAAAGAGCGCAAAAAAATGACTTTATGGTTTTTCAGTAAATTTGACGTTACTTTAAAAATATTGATGGAAAGACTAGTGTTGCCAGGTTTTCATTTAGCTTAATGTACCCCCTGTAAATTTTTTAATTGATCCATCGAGCCGTTTTTTCGAACCGATTGATCAAAGTTTTACAAAACGATTGAAGGAACAAGTGTATTGTTTCTAAACATCGTGTAATCATCGTCAAAATGAAAAGACTTTGTTTCGACTTTTTCCACAACTTTGCACTAGTTACTTGTTAAATTTAAAGAAACGAAAAAATTCGAGAAATTAAAAAAAAAAATAATTTGCCAAACATTTCAGAAAACAATACTGACTCATGTTTGACACGATTCAGCCTTTGCGCACCACAATTTCGCTCATATTTAATTGCATTAATTAAAAGTTGATACCCCCAAGCTGTATGCACTAGTCGATCTAAGAACATTTATGCGATTAATTCTTGATATTTTCTGCGAAGGTTATTAGGGTTACAAAAAACAGTTTACAAAAATTCCTGATTCATTGTTTTTACCAAAATTTATAAGAATCTTACCAAAAAAAATATTAGTTTTGAAAAAAACTGTTGATCCGTTTTTTCTTCGAAAAAAGATGAGTTTAAAGAAAAACTATTTTTCGAAACCGTCGCAGAAATATTGAAATAACTTTCGCAAAAATTATCGAGAATTAATCGCACACGGAAAAAAATGAATTGTAAATGCTACTGAGATTTCCATTAAACTTTACAGTTTTTCCCATGAACAGTGCCTCCTCTAGCGTAAACACTGAAGTCTGCATATTTTTAAAATATAATTTGGAGATATCATATATGACACAGTATGATACGAATTTTTACAGTGTGACACCGTACACAGTACACAACATGAAACGTTAGATTTCTGTTGCAACCGTTGTACTTTTTCAAATTTCACATTGTAGAAAATGTCCATTGTCAGTGTAAAAATTTGTTATGGATCCCTGTACAATTTATTGCTTATCGGGAATAAAAATTTCTTTTATGTAGAATAAAAATTTCTTTTATGTAGAATGTGCATTATACGAAACGTATACTTCGTTTTGTGACGGGAATAATTAAATATAAAACAATTATTTAAGGTAAAGTTTTTATTTATCAATACGTAATAATAGCAAAGTCATTACAAAGTTTTCAAATACCATTTAAAAAGATACAATATCCGTTTCTTACCTATATTGTTTTCTAAACAATATACTTTTCAAATACCATTTAAAAAGATACTTGTTAACGACATAATATTGGCCATTACATTGCTGAATCATGTTTGTAATGCCATTGTGTCTAATGGACAGCTCTGCAAATTTTGTTCATGAGGGTCAACTCGAAAAGCGTGGAAATGTGCATCAAAAAATAATTCTTGAATAGTATTGCTTGTTACATATATTTTGTAATCCTTGCTAACAAAAGTATGTTTAATTTTAAAAAATGTTGAATTATTGTCCTCAGTACCACAATACGATGAATACGTGAGATGAGATGATCACATGTATTCGACCGACAATGATCGGTTTTGGTTGCAACGGCAGTGTATGTTTCTAGTGTTTTCTGCAGTTTTTCCAGCGATCTGTAGACGTCATTTGCAGTCTGAAACACACAAAGTACATTAAATGTGTTACGATTGTTTTCTTCAAAATAGAATAGAAACAAAAATTATTAAAAAATATTGTTATTACAAGCATACCTGGACTGAAAAAATAAATCCTTGTCGAGCTTCTACTTTCAAAGGATTCCACTTTTTTTCAAGGAGCCTTTGCCGTTTCGTTGTTTCGTTGACGCTTCCTGCTTTTCGCCGAGCTATTCCAAATCTGACGACAAATTGAAAATGCGTTCGACAATAATAGTAAAACCGTCGAGTCCAAACCGTCTACGGAAGAATAAAATCCTGTTACAATTAAATCGTTAATAAAGAGATATAGTTTATTAAATTAAAAAAAAAGTTGCCTTGGTTCTGTAAATAATTTAATTAAGTGGTTTTGCACCCTCCGCCAATTTTCTTCGATAGCATTTATTTTGTCCGGATATTTCCGATCGAAGTCTCGAACAAGCTGCAAAACATACAAATTTTATTAATTTTTTTTAGATGATTTGATATAAAAATAGAAATATTATTTTGAGAAAAGCTAACCAATGTGTATCCTTTTTTCGTTTTAAACAAGGAAAACTATCGAAATATGACGCGATCGTAACAGTTTTGAAAATTGCTTGGCGGTCGTCAAAACTGGCCTCCCAATATTTTTCGACGTCCTTCCACGGTTCAATACGACATTTCAAAAACAGAATTGCTTCTGTTTCCAAATTATCCACATCAGGCGGATTATTTTCTGAAATTATGGGCAGGTGAATTTACCACAACGGCGCGGTTATGCTACTCACAACAACAAAAAAATACTATACGAAATAGGAGAATTTATCCGAAATTTGTAGAGTAATCGTAAATAAAAATCCATTTTCAAAGAAAGAATTGAGTTCCACTATAGTGTATTAAAAAAGTTGATTATTTTTCCCATGTAATGTGAAGAAAAAAAAATCTTACCAAGTGGGGAGTTTATAATATTTTTTTATATCCGCATCCACAGTACGTCAATATTTGTATATATCTGTATAAATATATGGCACGTATGTGCTATTTTTTTTAACTTTATCATTCTCAAAATATCAATTGAAAATAAGTCTTCATCATACTGATAGAATTTATTTATACATGCCGAATTTTCTTCAATGAAAAATATTAAGCAAGAAACATTGAATCTTTAGACGTGGCCACTGCATCAATTGAATGTATGCCTTTAAACATTTTTGTTCGTACGATCACGTTTTGAGCAACTTTGAACATATAGATATTTTTCGTATTGAAATAAAAAGACTTGAAGCCCATACCTGAATCAATATGAGGAACACCAGATTGTAATTGTTGTTGCGCTTACGTACGACGCAAATACGTATTGTAGAAAATTAATTTGCCACGAGCATTTTGAGCGTCTGAGCCAAAATTAATGTGACGCACGTAATAAGTACTAGGTGTTTCGCTTTTGAAAAACGCGCAAATTTCTTGCGCTAATTCTGCATACCGCTGTGCTGGAATCTTTTTAAAGGTCGATTGTCCTTAATGCTCTCTTTCAATTACTGATCGCAGTAAAAGATTGCGCATGCGGGACGTAAGCGTTTGATTTTTTAAATAATTATCGATAATAGTTAAGCCTCGAGGATCTTTAGATAGCCAGTCGGGGAAAGCGTTTGCTTCTGAAAAAAAATTGACGATAAACAGTTTTTCTCTCACAGAATTATAAAGAATTATGCCAAAAAATTTTACCGGAACTGTGCGTTGTTCGTTACCGCGTGGGGCATGAAGTGAACCACCTGCATTGTCTGTTAGCTCGATTGGTGACGTGACACGATACGGTGCAGTTCGATAATTGTCTTTTGTTCACTTATTAATTATTATCCATTCTTTTCTTTCACTTTTTTATCATAGAATAAAAAGACATTCACGTGTTCCTACTTCGAGCGTTCGTCGAAGACTGACGACGCTCTGATGGACAAAAAAAGATCCCTTGCTCGTTTGAACCTGTAACGGCCAAATTCGTATATATATGTATATTGTATAAGCTTTGTCAATCCAGATTTTAATCTGTTGTTCAAGCCATAAAAGGTAACAACAGCCGGAGCTTCACACTGAAATATTCTTGTCTACGTTTGTGGAAACATTACAATTTACATGGTAAAAAGTGACAGAGACGTATAATATATTGCGGTGCGTTTTTGATTGAAAACACTGCAATTTTTTATTTCAAGGCATGAAGAGTAAAATCAGCCGGAGTATTGAATACTGTTTCGCACTGTAATATTCTACGTTTAGTTTAAGTTTGTGAAAAAATAACAGTGCACATTGTGAAAAGTGAACTTAACGCAGCATATTTTGCGGTACGTTTTTTTTTTTTTTTTTTTCATTTTTCACTGGGTAAACTGCAATTTCTAAGTGATATCTACAATAATTTTTGCAGGAGGTCGCACACAATTTTCGTACAATCTAATGACAATATTTTCTGTATGCCCTCCAACTTTTTTACAATTTATAATACGAGTAAATGCTGTTGTGACCAATTGTTTTTCTATGTGCTTAGAATATTCTATAGAGTGCATATGTAAATTTTACATTTCATGCACAGTGGGTTTCTTCGTTTCGAGTCGTGATTTCTGCTTTGTCATTTTTTTGCTGTGCACATTGAGTTTTTTTACAGTTTGAATCAGTATTTATAATTGTTTGAATAGTGAAAAACACATTAAATCCATTATTTTATAATGGGCACACAGTAGAACACCGAATTTACAGTTTCTAGCTGTACATTTTGTTTGAAACTCATTAATTTTAAAATATCGAACTTAAATTTTAATAGATCGTTTTTTTCCGTGCATAAATGTTCTCAGATCGAGTAGTGAATAGTAGCTTAGGGGTATAAACTTTTCATTAATGCAATTAAAAATGAGTGAAATTACGTTTCACAAAGGCCGAATCGTGACAAAAATGAGTCAGTATTCATTTTTGAAATGTTTTACAAATTTAAAAAAAAATAATAAAAGTTTTCTGAAATGTTTCGATTTTTTTTTTTTCAAAACTTAACAAGTAACTAGCACAAAGTTGTGGAAAAAAGTCATAAAAATGGTCTTTTCATTTTGATGATGATTACACGATGTTTAGGCATAATACACTTGTTCTTTTAATTGTTTTGTAAAACTTCGATTAATAGGTCTGGAAAAACGGTTCAATGGATGAATTTGAAAATTTACAGGGCTATTGGAATACTATTAGCTGAAAAAAAAAACCCGGCTCCCATCAATATTCGTAAAGTAGTGGCAGATTTACTGAAAACTATGAAGTCATTTTTAAAAACTTTTTTCAGATTATTGTTAAGGGTGAAAAAAACATTTCTCAGATATCAATGAAGGGTCTTGTAGGAAATTCATTCAAGTTTTCAAAACTGCCCTCTAATTGCCAGTGCGATCATTGGTTCCTGAGTTATCAATTATCGAAGACAATAGGATCTTTTTTTCATTGAATGTTGGATATCTCAGAAAAACAATTAGCACGTAGAGAGAGCAAAAAAACGCGAATTGAAACTGAATAAATAAACTAACTAACGTATACATTAATTTAACTGAAAATAAAGTTCTCGAGCCTGTGGACCCTTGAAAAAAAAAACAAAAAAATGGAACATTTTTTTTCTCGCATTATTTTTTATAATTGCGTGATAACCGTAGCTCACAATTTTTTGTTTGCCGAAAGATCTCGAAACTGGTAACTTGAAGCTTCAAAATGTTTTTTTTTCATCTCCATACGACGATTTTTCACAAAGATACAGCGCTTCGAGGAACACTTAAAAAAAATTAAGAAATTATCTGTTCCTTTAATTTTTGGAGGTGTGTATAAGCAATTTTTCCATAAAATACATATTCACCTATTTACAGAGAGTGTTACGTACGGAAATGGATAGTTAGTTCAGTAAATTTTTTCATTAATAAAACGAGAAGATCTTGAGATAGTTATTTAGAAAATTGTCAGACGAGACGCAACATCTGTTAACAGGAATACAATGCGTTGAGGAGTGAGGCTACCCTTAATTTTTTTAAATTGATAGTCGCTTGAAGTAACTCAAATTGGAGAGGAAGGTCCAATCTCGTTTTTCTCGAAACCACAGGGTGTCTCAAAACGACCTGACATTTTAAATTGCCCGTCTTTTTTTTGTGGCGAACATAGACTACCAATTTTTGACAACTGGCATCAGGGAGTATTGAGGTTTAATCATGGAGAATTACACGCCGAGCAACGCATACAAATTGTGAAAATTCACTACAAATGCAGGACGAAAGAATGTAGTTGTTGGAGATGAAGTTTCATGGTCGTGTTGTATCGCGCCGCGGTGGAGTGAATTGGCCACCAAGATCGTGCGATTTGACGCCATTGGACTTCTTTCTTTGGGCTTTTCGGAAAGGCAAAGGGCTTTCCAATGATCGACGGATGCAAACAGGGATGAGGCGGCCACTTATTGGATATTTCGTTCCACACATAACCTCCATGTGTGTACCTTATATTGAAATAAAAATATTCTTACTTTTCAAATAAATAATACGCTTTATTAACAAATTTAAATGTCAGGTCATTTTGAGGCACACTTAATTTTTTCAAAATGGTGTACACGCTTTCTCGTGTACACCACACGCGACATCCAATGAACGGGTTATCTTGAAATGTGGTACACTTATTCAGTGTAATAGTAGTTCAGCATCGACCAACGTTTTTCTTTTTAACATTTAAAAAAAATAGTTATTAACGATAATGAGGTCATTGTTTTTCGAAAACCGGGAAAAAAATTCGAGACAATAATAAAGAAAGCTCGGTCAAGTCTTAGGCAATATGATCTATTCTGAGAAAAAACTGGTCTTTTTGTTTCATATCAACCGGGAGGCCAAAATCAAGTACACCGTTGAGCCCCACGTTCAAAGGTCTTTCACGAGGTTGTTCGTCAGTTCTACAATTATTAATATTGTTCTCAATCATCTCCAAAATTGATTTCAAACGCCGATATCATGCTGGATACGATAAATCGTAATTATATATAAAAATAACGTAATTGTATGTAAACGATAAACTATAGAGGATGCCAAATGAATGTTTTTTAATGCATTGTTCGTAAAAATGCCGTCTAATGGAAAGTAAAATCAATTCAATGGCCATGTGTGTACCTTACATTAAAAAGAAAATAAAGACATTCGTACTTTAAAAAAATAAATAATACGTTTTTTTTAATAAATAAAAAGGTCAGGTAAATGGGAGACACCCTATAGTATTGTACCCGTACGCCGTACCAGTTAACCTATCAGTCCATATCCAGTACAGCGCGCTGGTATGGTACCGGTACGGCGTACTGGATTTGTAGCAAGGAGTACGCATCACCGGTACGCCGTACCGATAGTACACTTAGTTATCTGGGTACATATATTTCTCCGTCTGCCCGAAGCCGTTTTGATACGTCGGGTATGCGTACGCGAGACGCGCGACAATCCGAGAATTGGATCAACTCCAGATTTCTTCTTGCTCTTGCTAGCCTCTTACCATGCCGAGACGGGTACGCAACTAGCAACTTACAAGAGTGACCGTGTGATACGAAATAACCCGTGCTCTTGCTGATTTCTAGTTGAAGCGAAGGACCGGTCCTACGTATCCCCTCACATCTTGCTCGAGTATGTATCAATTTCTGAGTTAATCTCTATTGATACGTATACTAAACGCCACCCGCGTATAGCGCCACTTCTCTTTCTCAAAAATCAACAACAACAACAACGACGAAAAGACGTTTCATTTTACGAAGAGAAACCGCGCAGCTGTGGTGTTGCTTATCGCGGTTCACGAAAAAAAAGTATTTAAACGCGAGCCTGGAGACTTTGGCCACATGCCTATCGTAGGAATTTGCGGCACCGTGCCAG
Organism: Ophion ellenae; assembly: GCA_963210295.1. NCBI lineage: Eukaryota > Metazoa > Arthropoda > Insecta > Hymenoptera > Ichneumonidae > Ophion > Ophion ellenae. The sequence continues at coordinate 50,668,799 of OY723390.1, forward strand.
AGTTATTTTATTGGCCGGCAGGATCGAGAGAACGTTCCTGACGGATTGAAAATTAATTTGACTTGGCAAAAAAAAAAATTATTTTAACCGGACGAACATTTTTCGTGGCGAATTTTCTTATACTGATTAATAATAATGATTATTATTATAATAATTTAATTCAATACTTAATAATAATGATAATGATAATCAAATTAATCATTTGAAAAGAATGATTGAAAAAGAAGTTTGTTGTTTTTTCGCGAAAGTTTCGTATGCAAACAAAAATGAAATTTCCGACGATCCATACCGTAAAAAAAATTACCAAAAGGATTCTCGCTTCTGAAATTCACGAACAATAACTCAACGAGCGTAATTTCGTAATTCATCCCGCAGATCCAAATTTGTGGGTCACGCGTATCGATTTTTTTGTAGAACCGCATGAAAAGGAAAAAAAAATGAACGTCTCTCGCGAGTATTCGTCGTAAATTGGGGCATCTCTGTGTACCTTGGCTGTTATTTGTTTCTCTTTATCGTATCGAGAACATAAAACGTATTCGACGCAAATAACGTTCTCCACGCGGGAGTACAATAAACGTCTGCACATAATTTCAGGCAACCCGTGCTTTTTTTGCAACGACGAAAAAAATTTTAATCCAATGAACAATAATTCAGCTTCGAAGCTACGGTCTCTTCTGCGTCACTCTTCGGAGAAAAATTCGTTCGCTCTTTCGCCTCTCCTTTATTGAACAGCGAGACCAATCGGCCACGAGTAATTGACTCTCTTATGCCCCAATAATTTTCGCGTACTCGCACGAAAACCGCGCACGAATAATCGTAAGGAGTGCAAATTATGACGCGTAAGTCGTCAGATTATAACTGAAATAATAAAAGGAAAAAAAACTAATGATACTATAAAAGAATAAGATCGGTAAGAGAGATCGGAGTGAGATCGGTAAGAAAGGTGAAGAGTAAGCTTTGAAAGAAACATCGGAGTAAGTTGGCAAGGAAACTTGGAGTAGGATGTGTAAGAAAGATCGGAGTAGGATCGAAGCGAGATGGGCAAGAGAGATCGGAGTTGGATCGGTGAGAAATATCGAATTCGATCGGTAAGGGAGATCGGAGTAGATCGGCAAGGAAGATGGGAGTAAGATCGGTAAGTAAATTCGGAGTAAGATCGGTAATAAAATTGGGAATAAGATCGGTAAGAAAAATCAGAGTAAGATCGCTGAGAAAAGTTCTTCCTACCGAAGAACGAAGAGGCTCCGGCGATGTCACAGCCCGATAGGCGGACCGGTGTCAATAGGCGTGACGAAAATTTTCCATCGAGAATGAGCGTTAACGACAATAATTATCCACTCTATTATATCGAAGTAAAACGGTCATATTATTATAACCAGAAACATGTATGAGACTTATTGATAATTAGCATCCGTCGCTTGCTCCAGTACGACACGGGCAAATGGGGAAAGGTGATGGTGGAGACGGTCCTCATACTCAACATTTCGTACATAAATTGGCTCAAAGTATCCTTTCATATAGACACGCACACGATAACGATTTATCGAGTCTCTCACATTTAAATTCGCTATGCGGTGGACATGCATACACCCCTCCGTGATGTAATCGCGGGCGCAATTAACCGTGAAACAAACTTGCAAATGTGGATTGGCAAGAGGCGTTTGTACGCTGGTGAATATAATTCGCAATTGAGACGAGCGAGGGAAGAAGGGAGGGTGGAACTCTGTCTGGTTCTCTTTCACGGTTCTGTAAATTCTCGGTTCTTGTTCCCCTCGTCAATGTCACAAGTATAGTCGCGCAGACACTCCGTGACTCCGAGAAAGTGAAGTGCATGGTTGTTTCTTTCTTACTTTTTGTTATCTATGTGTTTATACGTATAATTCGGTCTACGCGAGGTTCTGCAATCTGCGTCGTTGGAATTGGAGCTGGAAAAACCGGAAACAAGGTGAGGCGCGGCGACGTCCGCCACATTTTTCTTCGAAGAAAAAAAAAACTCGAAAGATTTGCTTTCGTTGAATAGAAAATGTTTTTCCGCGGGATCGATTGAAAAAATTTCATAATTGTTTGACCTCGCCTGGAAAAGTTAAATCCCTTAATTAGGGGTGGATCTTGTGAGGATTTTCCATCCACTCTCTCTTTCTTCTTTCTTCGAAAGTATAGTAACGAATCGAGAAACTATCATAATTCATTGTATGTAGGTAGAATTAATTCGATACTCTATTAAAATCAATATTGGTTATGAGAAAGTGCACAAAGTCGCACCACCAAGCGGCCTATATACCCAAGGGATTTATGCTATCTGTGTTCTCGACCAAATTACGAGAGAGGCACGCGCGATGCGCCATCTAGCGACGGAAAAATGCAGCACCGCCTGGAGCGCTCACACGCCGTATACGCTTCCCGATTTTCTCCGAAAAGACCGATAATTTGGGGGAAAAAAGCGACAAAAGATTTTTGCGCTTTATGAGCGAAGGAAAAACGAAGAAATGTGCTTTCTCGTCGTTTGGTAAAATGGCGCGCCACCTTGACGGAAAGTTGTACGCGGCGTCTTTACCGACCGTTTATGCGCCGTCGAGAGCCTTGGCGGCCTCGGTCGTGCATCGCGTGGTGGGGGAACGCTCCGCCTATCCGTACGTCGCACGGTCGCGCAACCGCGCGATCCGCGGCGTGCAGTTACTTTTCAAACTGACGCGAATTATTCGGTGCGCACTGTACATACAGTGTGTGGTGATCTCTCCTTTCACTATGCGTGGTCTCCGTGTGGTTTTCTTTATCGGTATTGAATTACCACCCGCTGTCGTCAGCCAATCGAAAAATCGACAGAAAAGGGGACAAAAATGAAACAGTGTAGAGGGAGAGACGAAAAACAAAATGTCGAAGAAAAGAAAAACTAAAAAAATTAAAATTCACTCTCAATATCGATATGCGTTATTCCAATAAACTTCATTAAAAATTCATAAATTGATCAATATTAATTTCCAAAATATACATTTATAGACGATATTCCAATATATAAATGAATAAACTTTAATGAAAATTAGTATATGAATAGAAATTAATTTCCGATATAAAATTTACACGCGATATTGCAATGTACAAATTAACAAACGCATGTCCAATTTAAAAATTAATAAATGTTACCCCACTATATGAATAAATAAACGTTATTCCATCATATAAATTGATAAAACGTTATCCCCATACATTAATTAATAAACGTTATTCGAATATATAAATTAACTTTGAAAAAAAGTTGATCACGTTCGTTGAACGTACAAACAAATATATATTTATCAATATACGCACCAGCAGGAGCGTTCAATAATACGTGTGAGGATTATTTTTTTTCGCACTCTTCTGTTTATTCCTCTCAACGCGTGCACACGCAAATATAATCTTCTTTTCTTTCTTCCCTTTTTGTCGTTTCTCTTAATAACGTACATTCGAAAAAAAAAAAGAAATCCATTGATCACACACTTGCACACGCGTGCACGCACACAGGCGCACTTATAACGCATAAATCTATACACAATTACACAAGAGAGACAGACGCACAATAATCTCGCTTGATATTTCTCTTAATCGCGAGTGCGAGCCCGCGCGTACGCACACAGATACGCTACATCGTTACTTTTATATTAATTATAATTCTGAAATCTCTAGTATATAATTCAACAGGTTCAGTACCGCGTGTGGGCGTGGGCGAGAGAATGCGCGACGTTTTCTCTTTTTTTTTCTTCAAATAGGCGTGCTCATAGCTCCAGTTGTTTTTTTCCTTTTTTTTTTTTTTTGTTTTTCAATCATATTACATATTTGCTCAATTGTCGCAAACGACATAATATTCCTTACGCGTATATTTAGCATTATTCATATACTCGCAGCATAAACGAGATACAAATACGAAATTATTATCGTACGACGAAATTAGCGTCGACTATACGTGTACATAGTCTTTGTTATAATTTCCAATGGTAATTAACGAGGCAATATTATTAGCAGTGTTCGCAATTCAATAACAACGTGACGTTGTAACAGCTCGCGCGCCTTCGGAGCCTCGCATGATTTATTTTTCATTTTTTTTTTTTCCATAAATTATGACTAACTGAGAAATCATCATTGATAATACAAGCTTCGCACACATCGAGGGCGCGCCTCCACGCACGAGTCATTTTTTTCGCCCATAAAATTTAACTCCACTCAACAGGCTATCGATAATTCTCAATTAAATCGTTCCTCACTCTCGTCGTACACCTTTTTCTTCATGCCTGCAAACTTTATTTATCCCCAGCAACGTCTTCAACATTAAAAATACTTTACAACCGCTCGGTCCATCTTACTTGTCTAGTTTTAGGAATAAAAAAATTGAAATACAAAATAAGAGATAAAATTTTACGGACGAAAAAAAGCTCCTCAAATATCCTGCCAAGGTCTTCCTGACTATACTAAACGTATGTACATTGTGTGCAATTCGGGATTTCAACAAGATTTACAATAGACACTGGTCTACACCTGTCTGTGTGTGTTTTTTTGTTTTCGTTATCTCCACTTTTTTTCTTTTCCGTCTCGAACACTCACGTACACGTGAATTCGTAGGCGAGCGTACGTAATTTCTCTACTATATATACACATGTAATGATAATAATATTCCGTACGTGTATTTTCAACGGTGGCAACGAAAAATCGATCGACGCTCCGACGCTTCACCGAGCAGTTTTCTTCGCGTCAAAACTGCAGCGGCTTCTTCCTGACCTTTCTTCTCTTTTTTCTTCATCACTTTTCAATTGTCGCGAGAGGGCGTTTGAATGCGCACGCGCGAAAAATCTCGCGTCACACGCAAATTAAAAGACGAAAGAAAAATAAAATATATCTGTTCGGTACGATTGTAGCCGTCGATAAATGAAAAAAAAAATCGAGATGCATCTCTTTCTTTTTGTTAATTAAGTAATCGCGTTAAATTGTACCGACATTTATAATTATAAAAGAATTGTATTCGTCACGATCGTTCGGCAAAAAACCTTCAACTAAAATAGCTCGTCCAGTTACTCTTGTCGTGTACTTTACATCATTTCTTGTTCGACACGATCGCGCGTTTTTTTCTTGTTACTTCGGAAAATAATCGTGCGCCCTTTCGTATAGTGATTTTTCGGCGTGCATTCCTTTTCCTTTTTTTCTTCGTATCTCTCCTCGACGTTACTTTGCTTATCGATCAAGACCACTTTTTCTTCTTCTTCTTTTGCCTGATAATTAAGTACGCGTTCGAGAATGTCCATCTTTTTCTGCAACATATTCGAGTTCTTTTACGACGAGCTCTCGACTACGTATATTGATTTGAAAAATGAGTCGAAAGCTCTTCTTACGAGTTAACATTTGGAACATTGAAATTCGGCTCGTTCCGCGGTATACAAATTATACGACAGTTAAAATTAACTGACTAATTTTAGCGTCGGCTTTGTTATCGGCTACTTCACAAATCGTATAATATTATTTACAGGAAAAAAAAAACAAGTACACCCTGCTGTTGCTGCTGCGAACTACACACGTATTATTCCTTCAATTAATTCACGTAACGTCCCCCTTATTCTCCCTTTATTCTCATTCTCTGCTTTATCTTCTCCTCGATTATGTACATTTGTCGCGAACAATTTGCGAAATATAAATTTGTCACGAACGCAATGCAAGCGGGTGCTCGGCGGGAGACCAATTGACGATAAAATATTTCAACTTTACGCTTTTTGTTCCTTAATTTCTTCTTTTTTCTACGCCAGCGACGCGGATACCCTCCGCACTCGTTAAAAAAAAAGGTTACTTCTTTAGCCTCCAGATGAGTGTGTTACTTTTTCCTTTTTTGATTTTCACTCGCTGGCGCATGCCAGCGATCGTTCGCAATCCGGAGAAGACGAAAATGACTCTCCCTTATTGTTATTATTTATTATCATTACTATTATTGTTGTTATAATTATTATTATTTGAAACAAGCGAATCACTGACGAAGAAGCGATTGTTCAGTCATCGGTAAAAAGCGTCGGGGATGGCCGATGTTCTTTTTTTTTTCCCTCCTCTTCAATTCACAATAACGAGAAATCTCCTTGATACATTTGCAAAAGTACTTCTGCGTGTGTGACGCGGTCAATTTTGTGTTGTTTTTTTTTTGTATTTTTTTCCATTGGCGGGTCACACCTTGTGCTTTGTAGTTTGAATTTAACGAACGTAAATAACGCGAATCAATCGTGTACCTTATACGTTTCAAAATGATCGCCCGATAGAAAGGTTGAGTCTCGCTCGACAGGCGTACATGGCTCGGAGTTTAGACGTGATATTCGCCCGAGAAAGCTTTATTTCCTCTTTTTCTTCATCGACTCCATTATAACACAGACTCGATTTGCTTGATCTCCTTTTCTGGCGGATCCGAGGGTGAGGGAGCCGTCTCGATTATTTCCGGAATATCGTCCTCGTTCTCCTCCTCGATGTCCTCGTCTATCGGTGTTAGGGTGTCTAGTATCACAGGTTGCGTCTGGAAGAAATCACTCTCAATCTCAATAAACGTTATTCCGATATAAAAATGAATACGCTTGAAAAATAAAACTAAATAAATCCATCATAATAAATTGCCAATATATAAATTAATAAACGTTATACCGATATAAAAATTAACAAACATTATTCCAGAAGAAAAATTATCAAACGTTCCTCCAATATGTCAATTAATGAAGGTTATTTACAGGGTTGGGCATATCCGAATTTTTCTTTATTCGTGAATAATAAAGAAACTTATTCAAAATTCGTTCCGAAAATAAATAAAGAGTCCCACTGGATTCAGTATTCGTTCCGAAAATGAATAATGAATCCTACTGGATTCAGTATTCATTTCAAAATGAATAATGAATCCAACTGAATTCAGTATTCATTTCAAAATGAATAATGAATCCTACTGGATTCAGTGTTCATTTAAAAATGAATAATGAATCCAACTGAATTCAGTATTCATTTCAACATAAGTAATAAATCCAAGTCAGTATTCATGCCGTATTCGGATCAATCATCAAATTGAATAATCTGGAAAAATGGACAATGGATATGGGACAAATATAATGCCCCATTTCTACCCCCATTTCTTCAGTTACTACATACTAAAGCGCGATTTCCCTTGGGTAAATATAATGTAATTGGACGATAATTTATCAATAGAATAAACATGTTTTTTGTCAATTTTTCCAGATTATTCAGTTTGATGATATCCGAATACGGAATGAATACTGAATCGAAATGGATTCATTTTAGAATAAATATCGAATCCAACTGGATTCAATATTCACTTTGAAATGAACACTGAATCCAGTAGGTTTCACTATTCATTTTCGGAACGAATACTGAATAGAACTGCATTCATTATTCATTCTCAGAACGAATACTGAATCGAGGTGGATTCATTTTCGAAAAAAAAAATGAATATCCATCTGACATGTATTCGGTATTATTTTTCTACTCGAATACTAAAAGTATTCGAGTATGCCCATCTCTGGTTATTTAAATATAAAACTTAATGAACGTTACTCGAATAGTCGCGATCGAAAAGGGCTCGGAGCCGTACCTGTGGCGTGGTGCAGCGTTTCATCGCAGGCGCCATAAAGCTCGTAACGGCGCTCATGAAGAAGAAGAAACCGGCCATGAAAAATGGAATACTGTAGCTCCCCGTAGCGTCGTAGACCGATCCGGCGAGGGGAGAGCCGACGATGGCTGCCGCGCCTCTGAAGAGGATCAAGAGGCCGAAGGCGTTCGTCAGCTTGTCCAAGCCGAGAAGGTCCACCAGAATAATGGACGTCAGTGAGATGTATCCGGCTGAAAGATCGGCCATTTGAATTAAATTTTCGTTCCGGGGGAGGGAGGAAGAGAATTATCTCTTGAGCAGTTTTGCTTTTTCTTACATATCGCAATGCCGAAGAAAATGCTCATGGCAATGTAAGCCGGGTAAGAGTGGCAGAGAGGCGTCGAAGCAACGGCGATCGTCGATATAACCAAACAAATATTATTCAAGAGAAGGGAGTCGACCTGAGGGAAGTCCGCGACGTAGCCGCACGCGACACGACCCACGGTATTCGTTATACCGATAATCGACAGGAGAAAGGACGCGGAACTTCTGTCGATACCCTGTAACGTAACGAGAATATTATTGACGATTATGTCATTTCGCCCGCCGCAACGGGCGAAACCCTGCGCGACGTGTACTCACATCCTGGACCGCGACTTCCACCAAATATACAAAAGGTACATATAACCCTGCCATTCCGAATACATTGCTGATACCAATCAACAGGAATACGGGATTCTTCAGCAGTGACATATCCATCATTGTTGCTAAGGCCTCTTTAAACGACTCGGGTAGTACCAGACACGGGCACAACGGTTCTGCAATGTGCGTCAAATCAAATCAACTTCCTTCAAATTGAACAAACTAGTGCGCACGTAGGATAACTCACGTTGCGGTGCTTTCTCGATGTCGCCGTCTCTCGTATCGCCTCGTACCGATTTTTGCAACGATATAACGCTCTGCCGATAATTCGCCAACGACTTTTGACTCTGATACTCGGGCAGGTTGACCACGCTCCCGCTGTAAAATATATCTTTTCGCGAAAGTGGACGAACGATCATCGCCTTCTCTTTGGGGATACTCGACTTGCTGGTGGTGAACGTAATGCTCTCGCCGTCCTACAACGAAACAGTCGTATCAAAAATGACATACATCGACATTATCATTGAATTGAAAAACAACAAGAAAAACGACAAAAAAACAAACGCAATACCGCGTACGAAAATGTTCACAATCGGTAACTTTGCAAAAATAATGATACAGCGAGTTTTCATCTTCCGATGAAATTTCGTTGAATCTCGGTACGCAATGAGGTATGCGTTTTGTTCACCGAAATGAGTGACGGCTTGGTTGCCTTGCCAAACTTCGTTCCGACTGCTCGAGACCGATTTGCCAATCGTGCTCTCGTTTCGTCCGTGCAACCTCGCGCAAATACACCCGCATGTGTGACAACTCGACATTATTTTCAAGCCCGATTTTTCAAGTTCTCGGAATACTTCGGACATTTCTCGTTTTTGTAAATTCTTGAGGAAGGGAAAAAAAAAGATCTCTTTGGATAATTGGAGGATTCGAGTGTGAATGGGAAGGAACGATAACGAATTGGTGCGAAAACGTGCGAGTAAGTGCACCGCGCGACAATCCCGGCGGAGTACTCACATCCACCTCGGTGTTGTTGTTTCGCGATCCGAGCATGCTGCTGTTGGACAATCGAAGATGCAAGCTCTTCCTGATGTCCCCGTTGGAGTTGAGGGTCGAGCGGGAATTCTTGATGGCGCTCAGGCTCGGTTTGTACCTCTCGCCTGTGCTCGTTTTTCGTATACGATCGAAAAACGGTACCGAGCCGTTTTTCGGCAATCCCTGAACGTGAGTCGTGAAGGCCGGTTGCGAGGCGTTTCTCGGCATAACGGACTTGTTGAATTCGTTCTCGGCTTTCTCCGCGCCGTCCTTCCCGTCTTTGGTATCGTCGATTCCGCGTCGGCTTTTGGATTTAACGGAGCTCTTGAGCTGATCGAGGCTGCCGCTGGTGCTCGTTGCCCCGCTCGACGAGTGCTCCTGGACTTTGACCTCCGAGATCGTCGGCAGAGTCGGCACGGTCGGTACTGGTGTTAAAGGCGTTCCTTTAGAATTACACGTTCAATCGTAACTACCGTACCGAATCGAGAGGGTATGCCTATGGCCGCACAAACGATTCGTGCCAATGTCCACGAAATGGAGCCTCCATCTCGCGGCCTTACGATAACCGGCTTACCAGGTACTAATTGATCTAGATTGAAGCTCGAGTGAACACCCGGATCGACGTTGATCGGCATCTTCATTCTCTTCTCCATCGAGCCATCGGGCAGCTGTACCATGAAGTACGAGCCGCCGATGCTCCCGCGCTCCATCTGGAATCTCTTCTCCTCGGCCATTCGCTGCAGCAGGGGCTTCACCGAGGACGGCTTCGGGTACTCGAGCGGTCTCATCATCGCGCCGAAAACGGCGCAATTCAGAATGAGCCCGGCCAATATGAGATTAGCCCCCTTCCAATTGTACGACTCGAGTAGCATCGTCGCCAGTGGCGCGAACGCGAAAGTTCCGAAACCGGAACCGCACACGGCTATTCCCGTTGCCAGTGATCTCTTCGTCTCGAAGTAGTAACCGACGCAAACCACCGCCGGCAGATATATCAGACCAAAACCAATACCTGAAACAACAAATGATCGCTTTAACGCCCTGTCACTTGGCAGAGACAATGCCATCTGCCTCGAAACGGGACCGAACATTCGACAACTTCGAGCCAGCTTCTACACCCTGCGGCTTTTTATTTACACGCGATTCCTGCGTGTAAAAACTCGATCAAGGCTAGCGGCTATTTATGCCGAATAAACAGATCCAGCAAAAACGAGAGCATGGTTTCTTAGGGAAAAGCCGACACGCGCTCTCTCTCTCTCTCTCTCTCTCTCTCTCTTCCTGTGCGCCTTTATTTTTATCTCGCAATTGAACGCGCGTCACGTGAAATCGGTCTACCGATACTCTCGTCATCACGTCCGGATACGGCTGACAGTGCAAACGTTGGCGCGATTAAACTTCTTTCACATCTACTTGATACGAGTGAAAAATGATCATCCTTCGGTATTCAACGGATCGTGTAGCGCAAAATCGAGCGATCTCAGGCACACGCGCAATTATACTTGGGTGCATTATGGTGATTTATGGCCACTTGTGGTGATTTTTTGTTTGTTTGTTTTATTTTTTTCGCGTTGATGCCTTACCCCCTATCACGCCGTAAGTCACCATGAGCATATTTACAGACGTCGAAAACGTCGAAAGTACAAACGCCGCGGATCCGATGAAACTTCCCGCCATACAAACTGCTCTGCAGCCGTACTTGTTTGTCAGAGCACTCACCACAGGACCTGAGAATCCAAACCAAAATGCATTAAATATTCTCAAAGACAGATGCAGACTGACGATTATAAGGTGGCCTTGTGGTTTTCAGGCTACTGCGAGGAGATTTCGAAACCCAAAAAAATACGATTTTCAGCGGTCTTTCAAGTCCTCGAAAACAAACAAAAATATAGCGTATTTTTTAGACGAGCAGTATTCGCCAGAAAAAAATTGTGCATTCTGGAAAACAATTTCAATTCCATTTTGAGTACAGCAGACCGAGGATTATTCAATTCCGAATACGAAACACTCCTGAAAAACTTTTTTGTGTATCTCGTTGTCGAAAATAGATTTTAAAGTGGATAAATTTAGAAAAGTATGATCAAATTTTAGTATGTCGTGAATATAGAAAATGATAATCAAACTTTAATATGTGATAAATTTAGAAAATAATAATAAAACGTACAATATTTATTAAATTACGTAATAAGTAACAATAAATAATGGTACATCAGTAATTAATCCGTGGTTTGTGTTTGTACGTAAATCAATCATTTATTACTGGTGTGAATGGATTTTATATGTACGTATACACGAAACGACAAATGTAAGGTGGACATGTTTTTGGAGGGTCTGTCGTGAAAATTTTGCGACCGAGAAAAATATGATATTTAACGTGTTTTCAAAGTCCTCTTCGAAAGAAAAATATATCGTGTCTTTGGGACAAGTACAACAGTATTAGTCAGGAAAAATTGAGCATTTAAAAAAAATCAAAATTCCTTTTTGAGTTCAGCAAAACAAAGATATTTAATTTCCGAATACGTTTCTACAAAACTTTTTCTTTAAATGGTATTTAATTACATTAATTCACTTTAAAATGCATTCTTGATAATTTTTTTTCCCGATGCTTTGATGCATAAAAAAAGTTTTTTAAGGGTATTTCGCATTCGAAACTCAATTATCTACATTCTACTGAGCTCCAAATGGAATTTTTTTTTTTCCAAAACCCTCAATCTTTGCTGCCAAATACTACTCGTCGCAAAAATGCTCAAGGTTTTTTGGAGGAGCCAACTTGAAAAATCATTAAATGTCATATCTTTTTCAGTCTCCGAAAATAATTGATACACTTAAAAAAAAAAACAGGAAGTTCGACAAAGAAAGTTGACTCACCAGCGCTGAGATACATGCCCGAGAGTAGTGAACCGACCCACGCGGTTTTTCCCTTCCCCTCGCCGAAATAATTGACGAATTCACCGAGAAAAACGCCAAAGGTGTACGCAATACCGTCAACGATCATGTTACACATGAAAGATGCGAATACGACGACCCATCCGTAACCCCCGTCCGGGGGTGGCGGTATGTCGTGATACTCGCACAGCGATCCACCCTCGTCCTCGGGGGAAGTCTCGTCGACCCCTCCATCCGTACCGGTCAATCGTGCTTGTTCCTCGACCGAGTATTCACTCTCCGTCTGTCGGATAGTCCGCAAATTCCCCAGCGAAGAAATCCGATGAAAACAAAAAAATAAGGAAAATCATTAATTCGGCCTTGTGGCAATTCGATGAAAGTATCATTCAGGAATGCGCGTTACGTATGTGTGTGTGCGTGTGCCTCTATATTGATATATGAATGCATTCATCAGGCATTATCGACACAATAATCAAAAGACCATGAAGATACACCACAACGATCCTTGACCCACATTCCGCGCCTCGAAACGCCATTACATGGCCTATTTCCGGTCAAATCGAATTAGCTACCGGAATTCGTAGACAAAAGAAGAAAAAAAAGGCACCAACCTTGCATAATTTATTCGTTACAAAATACGTCTCCGCGTTCTAGATCGTATCAAATCGATTGTCCCTATCGGGACGTTCAATCGTTCCACTTTATCATTGCAGTTGATGAAGAGAACAAATTTACGGAAGTGCCTCAATTTGACGAGCTACCGGCCAAATTCATGTCAAATTTAGAGCGTTCGTTACCGTCGCTCGGAAAAACTTCGCGTTTATTATTCATCTACTCTCAATCAAACGTGGACGTGAGAGGAAAAAACTTTTTTAAAAGCGTGTTAGATCGAGTGTCGGTGGATTTACTACTTTGATCTACCACGTTTGGGGGATAAGATCGAAAAATTGCTTGAGAGCCTAAAAAATAATTAACCCGGAGACTCGCTTTGCAAATCGATCATATGATTCAATCGTTTTCGTTCATTATTTAATACTTGAGGAAAAAAACGAATCGCGCGTGAGCTACTACCGTGCCATTGGGTACCCAGAGTCGAACCAAGGCGAATATCTCGGCCAATTTATGACGACGTTTAACAGCTTACACCCAAGTGAAATTTTTGAAAAATCAATTTTCCCGTTTTCTACGGATTCTCAAAATGTAGGATGTGAATAATATTCACCGAACATTTTAAGTCGATCCGCCCAGAATTAAGGGAGTTTCAATGCAAAAATTGTAGAAAATTAAAATCATGCACACGTGTTCCCAGATAAAAATCACGAAAATGCCTCTTTTTTTTCATGATATTGACGTTTGCATCGTTGAAACGCAACGAAAATTCAGCAGAGCAATTCTTTTTTCGACAAATTTGGGCTACAAAAAATATTGTTTTTTCTGCAATCCTGGTAAGAAATCTAAAGACCAAATTTCCAAGACTATATGTTGGATGATCAAGAAGGGAATAAAAAAAATTAAAAGTTTTTCCGTTGCATTCCAACGATGCAAGCTTCAACTTCATTTTTTTTCGACCACGATCTAGTTCTAACCCGTTAAAAAAAAAGCCTTTTGCTCGAATTGACACACTCCACATGCTCGCCGAGGGAGCCCTGATAGTGTGAATCACCCTGTATATACATTGATGCAGAAAAGTGTCAGACTATTTCCAGAACCAGCTACCGCGCGAATATAGGGTTCCGTTTGGAATTGAGATGGACTTTGAGGCTCACACGTATTCAGTGTCGAGGCGAGTCTGCCAGCTAAGAAGATCGAATCTCGTCAATTTGTACAACTCGCGCGCTCTTATTCCGTTTTAATCATATATATATATATATATATATACACGCATACGTATGTACGTGTACGTGTCTATCTATATGCGATAAAAAATCATGGGTGGTACGCGGTGTGCCTGCGACGCATAGCTTCATAAACATGCATCGAGCCTCGGGAGATCTATACCGCGAGCTGCTCACCTTGACTGCCACGATATTCAACGCAAAAAGAAGAAAATCTTGTTTTTCACTCGCTTAGAGGCCTTTTACACGGTCTTGTTACACTCGCCAACCGATTTTAATCGTATTATCTTGTATTGTGATCCGAAACAAAAAGCTTTTGTCGCCCAAGCAACACACGATAGAGGCAAGAGCGAAAATGTGGAGTCCTCGCTCACGAACACAAGGGGACGCGTGTTGCCCCATATTTTGGGGCTCGTTTTTTTTTTATTTCTCGGGTAAATTGGTGGACTTTATCTGCACGGTACTCTCTTCCCGGGCTCACTGTCGAAAAATCGCGAAAATGAAAAAAAAAAAAAACATTACAGATTTGATTAACGACAGTCCGTTCTGTCTTCGCACAGGAAGTCAACCCCGACAGATAATACGGTCAAATGGTGATTGTGCTGAAAATTTTGCGTAGAACGCTATTTTTTTCATTTCGTGGGGGGGGGGGGGCGGTAATGTGTGTGAAACTCAGTTTACGGGGACGTTAAGGGTGGTAGAACGGCCGCCATCTTGAAATGAAGGGTGTGATTAGTTTTTTTTTATTTATCTCCGTAACGGTGAGGCTGACAAAAAAATGTAGAGAGCTTTTCTATGGTTGATACAATTATCCATAACTTTTTCTTTTAACTTTTCGCGCTAATGTCATTAATGAAAAAGTTATAAGCAAAAAATGATGAAAAATTAGGGGATAAAAAACGTTGAAGCAAGATTATTAATTAATTTGAAATCTGACAATAAAAATGCTTCTTACCTTTATACAGAGCACTTTGTTATAAACAATTTAACCTATTTTTTCATTCGGTTTGTTTTTATTGATTTTTCAACGTTTCGAAGGGAAGTAGTGGAAGGAGAATCGGTTACGTCGGTATTAAAAAAATTGTTAACAATTTTATTTCGAGCAGTAGTGTCTGTTTTTATTATGATGTTAAGTTTTTTAATGATTATTTCGAAATTATCAATTATCATCACTCTCAAATCTCATTCGTTTTGAAGGGCTGGGATTTTTTAAATTTATCTCCATAACCGTGAGGCCGACGAGAATTTTGTAGGAAGCTTTTTTGTAGTTGATACAATTCTCCATAACTTTTTTCAAATTAATTAATAATTTTGCCTCAAAGTTTCTTATCCTCTCATTTTTCATCTTTTTTGTTCATAACTTTGTTATTATTAATATTAACGCAAAAAGTTATAAATAAAAATTGTGGAGAATTGTATAAACTACAAAAAAGCTTCCTACAACATTTTCGTCGGCCTCACGGTTATGGAGATAAATTTTAAAAAGCCGGCCCTTCAAAACGAATGAGATTCGAGAGTGATGATGATTGATAATTTCGAAATAATTATTGAAAAACTTAACAATACAATAAAAAATAACACTACTGCTCGAAATGAAATTATTAACAATTTTTTTAATACCAACGTAACCTACTCATCTTCCACTATCTCCCTTTAGAACGCTGAAAAATCAATAAAAACAAACCGAATAAGGTTTGTTTGGTTAAATTGTTTATCACAAAATGCTCTATAAAAATGGTAAGAAGCATTTTTATTGTCAGATTTTAAATTAATAAATAATCTTGCCTCGAAGTTTTTATCTCCTAATTTTTCATCTTTTTTGTTTATTACTTTTTTTATTATTGACATTAGCGCAAAAAGTTGTAAGAAAAAGTTATGGATAATTGTATCAACTACAAAAAAGCTTTGTACAAAAATTTTGTCAGCTTCACGGTAACGGAGATAAATCAAAAAAACTAATTCACCTATAATTTCAATATGGCGGCCATTATAACCCCCTTAACGTCCCGGAAACTGAGTTTTCCACTCATGGCCGACCCCCGTAAGTGATGAAAAAAAAAAGAGCGTTCTACCCAAAATTTTCACGAGACCTTTTTTGAAGCACCATTTGACCATACTAAGAAAGTTTATTTTCGCTTGTGAATAAAACCGCGGTACGTCGAAAAAGAGAGATTTCTCCGTTCTTCGTTGCTACTTTTGCGGTCCGTCATCGCGCAGCAAAAAAAATGCACACACACCTGCACATCCTTTGTACGAAAGTTTTGGGAGGGCGAGCAGATTATTTTTCAAATGTACCGAAGCGCCGACGCTTCGAGGAATAAGCGCCAAGGCTACGAGGGGGCGAAGGTTGACTGCGATCAGCTGATCGCCCTCTCGCGGCCATGATGGCCGTGACTACAGCGCTCAACGTATCTCCACTACACTACGGTGCGCTTTGCAATCCGCGGCTGTCACAACGCAGCCCATTTTATCCGCGAAACTTTCTTAATTTTTTGTTTCTCCTTTTCTTTCTTCTCTTTTACCTCGCGTGTCTCTGCCCCGCGACGTCGCGTCGTCGGACCATCGAAAAACTTTTAGCTCCCGAATATTTTTGTATCACGCACGCGCGCGAATGTAGGCGACTCTCAGCGTGCGGAAATTCGCTATAAACGTGCACGACGCGTAGCGATGTATCATATATATATAAGTACACACAAGAAAAAAACACGAACACACTCAAGATGAATTCTTTTGTGAAGGAGCGCGCGTTCACGAGAGTGACACTGGCGGGCTAACGCGTCCGAGAGTGCATACGTTTGAATTATCGCGATTGTCAAGGTTGGGCACGTGCACGCGCTGCTGGGCTCATATCGGACACCTAACATTTTTATTACCGCAGTGAACAAAGCCGAACTTTATTATTATTATTACTATTATTGTTATTAACTAGATTTAATAAGAATAATAAATTGCCACTTTGTTTACCTCGGTAATAAAAATGTCCGGTGTGGGATATGAGCCCAGCAGCGCATGCACGTGACCATTAGTATTATTTTTTTAGTATTCTGATAGTCATATTATTCATTCATAATATTACATAATCAGCATTATTATTATTGCTGTTATTATTCTTATTTGTTTTTATTATTATTCGTTTTTAATAAACATTGGTGTTATTTATATTAAATGGATTTGATAAGAACAATAATAATATGACATAAATGTTGTTCAATATTATTCAGAATTTTGAAGCATCGTCTCGATATAGTCGGAATCCACTGACGACACACTAAAGTGCACAATCACGAAACACGTCTTAAAAATAACACTGAATAAAGGTCACAAGTGTGTGTATACTTATAGGTAAATACATCAATAAATGAATATAAAGAAAGCAATAGATAATTACTAGTGTTGATGAATAGATTGTTCCTTATAACGTTATTGAAAAAATATCATATATTTTATTCATTTATAAATTAATTCAACATTTTTTAAGTAATTAAAAAAAGAATAAAATATATGATAATTGTTTAAGTAATCAATAATCAACAATGAAGTAACTGTATGATCAATTTGTTTTAAATGTGTGAATTTACTTATACTGGTATATGCATATATTTTTTCTTCGTGTACACATATATGCGCACGAACGTACACACACAAACGCGCGCATTTGGTAAATCCATAAACAATCAACAAAACAAAAACTCAATGAAAAAAAAAGAAAATAACGCACCGTGCTAATTTTCCGGACTCGTCGCGAGCCGTACTGGCTGTACTGGGACTTGTTTAACGACACACGCGACATATCTCAAAAATGTATATATTTCGCGCCACTCGAAGAGAGAGAGAGAGAGAGAGAGAGAGAGAGAGAGAGAGAGAGAGAGATATGACAGGTGAAACAAAAGAAGACGGAGAGAGGCGAAAAACTGTGAGCGGCACTCGCGCGCGAGGAGCCCCGCGCGCGTGGGCTCGTCTTCCGCTCCCTCTCGTAAAACAAAATCTATATTTGTAATACACAACAGTATACGTATAGGTAGTAGACGGGTATGCGGTTCGACTTTAATATAGGTGTGTATCATAGAGAGAGCTGCGTGAAAACTGCCTCGCGATAGCTGGCTCGGCCGTTATTGAAACCGACGACGGCATCGAGCAGCATCAGCATCGCGACGGCGACGACGACGACGACGACGATGACAACAATGACGACGACGACGACCGGAACGACGACACCACCACCACTACCGCCACCAGCAACTTTTGCAAAAACGATTAAACCTACGATCTTCGGAAGAACGTGATTCACGCACTTTTCGTTCCAACTACAAAACATATCACTCGTCATAGTCGGCTCCCATGTCACACTATGAGAAAAAAAAACCAAGTCGACTATACTCCGGCGTTCTTCCCTTGTTCCCCCACCGCGGCGCTCTTCTTTCTCTTTCTCGCTTCCCTCTATATTCCTTTTGTCATTCGACAAAAGCCCGAGGGTGCACGACCCCGTGAGAAGGGGGAGGGAAAATGGCGCGCGGAGTGGGGAGCAGTTGCGACCGGAGCGGGGATGGAAAGACGCCCGAGTGGAGGGGGAAAACTCCTGTTATAACGTTGAGGAAAAAAAAGCACGCGAATACAGTGCCTTTTGCAGCGTCTATATATCGCGACACACGTTGTACGTTTTTTTCTTTTCTTTGTTGTACTCGCTCCAAACGATTCGGTATCGCTCGTTTCGGGTATTTTCTTTCCCCTCTTTGTCTCTCGCTATATTCTCAGTACGATTGAATCGCGTTCGCGACTCGAAAACCTTGGACGTACGCGCGCCTTCTCGAGCGCGTGAGTTCTGGCTCTGCTGACTGACTGACTGGTCGCGCGCGCACCCCGCGCTCTCGGTCTCTCGCTCGCTTGGCTCCGTAGTCGCAATGTAATCTGCGCCTTCACGGACACTCCGCGGCCCATACGCGCGTTTGTTTTCCTTCTCTCTCTCTCTCTCTCTCTCTCTCTCTCTCTCTCTCTCTCTCTCCTCTCTCTCTCTCTCCTTCTTTACTCCCATCACATCCTGACAGTAAAGCGCGAGAGCGAGAGAGCGGCGAGAAGAAACTGCTACGTTCATACACAAGCGTCCGGAATAGCCCGCGTAATGTTGGCGGACGTGTGGGAGAGAGGATGAAACTTGATTTACAAAAAACGTCAAGTTTTCCTCTTGAACTGTCATTGGTATATCGGGACCGCTGTGCGAACAAGCGAGAGAGAGAGAGAGAGAGAGAGAGAGAGAGAGCGAGACTGTACGTTGTTTTGCCACGGACGCGTTTATTAATACGTTACTCCGGTTCGCTGTAAGAACGCGTTTCGCTAGCCGCGATGACGATGCAACCGCCAAGGAATATCGCAATGCGATCGAGCCAAATTATCGGAATATTGCAGGGGGCGCACGAAAGAGGAAGAGCGAGAGAGAGAGGGAATTTCAAATCCGCAATGTTGTCGAAAATATCAAGAGACTGCAAACATCGAGTGATTCATCACTCAAGGCGCTCATCGCTTTTTCTTCCGACGCTTCCTATAACGCCGGGTGCACTTCCCCTCTCTTTACCTCTCGGACTGGCGAGGGAGAGCGCACGGGTTCAGTTCTTCCACTACAGTTACACCGGTGCTAGGATACGTTTTCCCCCACTCGCTCTCCCTGGCTCAAATTTCCCGTGAGTCTCGCGTTATATGTATTCGCTTGCATGTGATTTCCGGATGATCGCGTTCGGACAGGGAGAACAAAGGCAGGGAGATAGGGCGATGCTCGGGTTGCCCACGAACATTTCTGCATTCTTTTAAAACAGTTTCTTTTAATAATGGGGATATAAAAGAAACAACGGAAGGCCGTACTGAGAAAAACTACGATCCGGTCGATCGCGATAGTTCGTAGTTTTTTTTACGGTGCGGCTTTTTCAAGCGTAGCGCGCGCTCGCCGCAGCTCCTCTAGCGGCGACTGGGCGAAGCGCGTCGCTCGCCAGTATACCGTGAAGTCTGCCTATCAATGTTGCCCAAACTGAGGATTCTCCCGCAGCGGGGTGCCTGGAGCCTTGAAAGTTAGGCTACGCAGACGAGCTTTCAATTCGCCGGGAAGATGGCACTAGCATCGCGTTTGCTTGGTGCAACACACGCGCTCGCAACGCTAATCACATTACAGTGAATTCCCAAAATTGTCATCCTGCAAAAGACTCTGATTCTCATCGTTCCGCAAAGAATTCTGTATGGCGATATAGTGATTGCTAAGTTACCATTAATCATTTACTTTACAACTTCGCTGTATCACGAAATATAAATTTTCATAATGTAACGTTGTACGTTACACTGTAAGAGCGTTTCGAGCCGAGTACAGGCAAAGAGCCTCGGTAGCCTAGTCCGGTGAGTGGTCGAATGGCAATCGAGAGTTTTCTCGGGTTCGAATCCTCATCAGCGCGCGCCAAATTTTTTCGCGTTCTTGGCTTCAGTCGTTTTTTCTAGCTGGTATTCGAGATCGAGACGATCGAAGCGCCGCTCGATTGTGAAAACCTAACCACAATTTCGTGGTTCGACAAGAAAAAAAAAATCCCGATCAAGTCCCTGGTTTCTGTTGCAATCTTGGTATATAACGAAAAAAAAACATATTTTCTTCGGTGACATTTTATTCCGATTTACAAGTAAAGGGAAGCTCTCCTTTATCGCGCGTTGGCGCTTTTGTGGCGCCTCATCGGAGCTCGATAATGTCATACGCACGGACCATTTGTTCAGGATTTCGAGTAGAAAGAAAATAAATTGTTCGGAAGGAGAGTGCGCGCGCGCGATGGAGTACGCGAAATCCCGGCTGACGCGGGAACAATTCACGCGCGTCACGTGGGGTTTATTTCGAACGGGGGCGTAGGCGTTAAACACGCGTGAGAACTTGGTGCACACACGCAACAATGGTACGTTCCTATAGATATGTGAAATTAGTTTTTCGGGCGATATCCCCCACTCGACGACAGAGAGATGAACGGCGCCGGGTTAATTCGTTTACGGATATTCACGCACTTTTCGTGTACGCTTCGTTCAGTGTTCAAGTTGTTTGTTTGGATCGTCGCATTGTCGCACTGTTTTGGAACGTTAATCGCCAAGGGGAGAAGGAGGATCACCCGACCTCGCTTTCTCAGGCATCTCTATACTCTCTATGGAGCCCGCGTATAAACATATCGGAATTTTTCAACGATTAGTCCTGACCTAGTTGATAGCTCGTGTGCGCACATTGTACGAATCATGTTGAAATTGAATAATGCTCTCTCTCAGTCTTCCTCTCCCCGCCTCTATCCTTTTTTTTTGTTCGTCTTATTATTGTCTTCTCATTCTATTTCGTCAAGTTTGATCAATTAATCCTACATTTGTCCTTTCACTCTTATTTATATCGAGTTTTATTTCCTATTTCAATTCGCTGCTTCCTTTTGTTTTTATATTCTACCTCGTCGCATCTTGTATTGTTTGTTTTTCATTTATGTCCAATCTTTATTTTTCCGATTTCCGTTTATTGTTTCAAATATCAAATCTTGATTTCTTCAATTCCCTTTTTTTTCTTATTCCATTTATATCTTTGCCCGAGAGTTCACTGAAGCATAATATAAATATCATCATCATTCTCTCTCGACGTATGACAAATATTCGACACAAAAATTTCGAAAACTCACTCAAAGACAATTGACCGGTTGTGCGTAACATTTTTGTGCTCTCTCGGAGTGTTCGCCTCCCGTCGATGACGAGTTAGTAAATACATCGCTTTACGAACGTTACGCTGCACCACACACTAATTTACCTAATTACGCCAAGCGAAAGCTCGCGCGCCCGATCTCGACAGAAAACGAGTTTGTGCGTATACGCGACGTCACGAAAATATACACGCTAATAAGTTTTTTTTTCTTTTCGTTCTCAACCAATTCAAACGCTAATCGGACCATGCGTCTGGAATAGCCATTTCGCTTTTGAAGACCAAATCCAGCTATTTATTATTCAATTCTTCGGCAATTTTATACGCCAATTACGAGGGCCATGGATACGGTGGAAATCCCACGGGTCTACATATATATCGATATACGCACACGAATGACTGTGACCATTGTCTTTACACGAATTAATTAGATAACGAGCACCCGGCGATTAGGTTCATACGCTCGGCAACGAAATGGCACGAGGAAAACAACATCTGCTTCTCATCTTGGCAGATAAAAAAAGAAATTCGTGGAGCAGCGTTATTGAAGAGAAGAATGTAGTGAGTACAGCTGATGACGATGACGAACATCATCATCATCATCATCATCAAACGTCGTCTCATTATTGATACATCAGCAGAAGCAAGTCGTCCATTACTCAATGAGAGTTACGTTCGCCCTGCCGAGTTTTCATAGCGTGTATAACTTGAATTATCGAATTCGAACAATTTAATGTAAAAAAAAATTACAATGGCCTATTCCTCGATAGTTGGGACCGGCGATCCGAACCAGAACGATATTTAGGGTTAGTCATTCCTTTCAACGATAGATACATGTATATCCGTTTGGCCGAATAGTGTAGCAAACTTTGACACATCTCCAAAAGATTACTCGTCGTCGGGAACGATAAAAGTAACGCCCTCCCTTGGACCTCGTCACACTATCCGACAAAACCAAGTGGTAAATGACCGTCAAAGAACAAATGTCTACAAATGCATCATCGTCCTCTCTCTCTCTCTCTCTCTCTCTCTCTCTCTCTCTCTGTGTTTCCTCCACCCTCGCTGCATTTGCTTACGATAACGTTGTGCCTATGAACCATAGGAACATAGATATACCATCAGCAATGACGCACGTTTTCGCGATGCGAAAGAACAAAGCCGGTGCCGTGTAGTTTCAGCATATATCGAAAACATCTTGACCCGCAGGATGGGGGGGGCCTGCTATAAACTTTCTTATTAGGAACAAGATGTACGCCGCGGATAGTAAATATGTACCAATTGTACACGCGCATATTCTTCTTGATGATTGTACTCAAATGAAAGCCAAATGACCGGAACGAAGCGCCAATTAAGACCAATGATACATGGGTTTCTATATATGTACATCAACATTCATGTCTACATATATGGAGACACCAAGCCCAGTAGCATTAGTTGTTTTGCACCAAAAAACGTACGAATTTTGATGCATTATATATATATATATATATATATATATATATATATATATATATATATATGTGTGTGTGTGTGTGTGTGTGTGTGTGTGTGTGTGTGTGTGTGTGTGTGTGTGTGTGTGTGTATGTATGTATATATATGTATATATATGTATAAATATGTATATTAGGATGGCTGCAATTTAGGTCAAATATGAATTTTCAAACTCCCCTTGTAAAAACATAACCAAGGTATATAACAAAAATTATGTGCAAAATTTTAAGGCGCTTGGAAATTTTTAATGGTGCCTGTGAGGGTTTGATTTTTTAATACAAAACTACATGTATTTTGCCAATGTTTTACTTAATTATTTCTTATGCTTAGAATATTGGTGGGAAAAATTTGAAACTTGGCACACATATTGTGCACATTATGAGGTATATTACCAAATTTTTACAGATTTTTACAGTAATAATTTTCATTATTAATAGCTTTGCAGCGACAACCTCGTTTTCATTTGTTGGGTTTCTTTCATCAAAGACTATTGATTTATTGATGTTTCAATGCAACTTTTGACCTGATAACTCAAACATACTACAAAAGTTTTATTTCTAACAGAAGTATAAAAGCTCCTTAAAATTAAATTTCTACTTTGAATCAAACCTGAGCCACAAATTCGTTGCACTGAAATAAATTATCGCAACGAATACTATAATTATCGAATAAACACAATTTGCAAATGAAAACTCATACAAAAAAGTGCCGAAGTAAAATTTTATTAGTGGAGCGGTCGGCTTAGAGTCCTTTTGTTTACATTTGGATACATTTTCTGGTATTCACAGGCAACTTGAACAATGAATTGTTTCTGTTCCTCATCGCATGTTAATCTTTTATTATATCCAGTAATGAGCTTGATTCCTTTTTCCGCGACGTCATTAACGACCCTTCATTTTTTGACAATTTGCGAACCCAAGTGGTAATTTTTGTTCAAATGCCACTTGGACACGTCGTTATTTAGGAAGCTACAATAGATCTGGGAAATTCTGAAAAACCTTATCGATTGGGGCTTACGGAAAAATCAATTTTTTTCATTCATCAAATAAGCAACGTCTGCTCGAGAACTTTCATATCGTTTAGGAATTTCGGTTTAATTGTCATGTTCAGGCAGCTCGTTCGTAAAATTTTTTGCCATTTTTCTTTTCATACCAGTGAGAATGCCTTCATAAAAAAATGTCCTCGCAGCACATTCAGCGTTCAAATATCAAAGATGATTCGACATTTTATTGAGAGCAACTTTGCTCAGAAGGGAATTTATTTTCCGGTAATTATATATTTGTTTAAAAAATTCAAATTATGATCGGGAGAGACATTTGCGAATGGAGCTGTGAACCATGCCTTAACGTACATCAATACGATTGTAAAAAATATTTTTATACAAATCGAACTTTTTCGTTATGCATGCAGTTTACAGTCAAGTCGACAATTGCATTAGAACATCAATGTCTTTGATGAAAGACACTCAGAAAATTATAACGAGGATGTCATTGCAAAGCTAGTAACAACGACAATCATTGCTGGAAAAATCTGTAAACATTTGGTCATATACCTCATAATGTGCACAATATGTGTGCCAAGTTTTACATTTTTCCCACCAATATCCTAAGCATGAGAAATAATTAAGTAATAACTTGGCAAAACACATGTATTTTTGTATTGAAAATACAAACTCTCACAGGCACCATTAAACATTTTCCGAGCGCCTTAAAACTTTGCACATAATTTTTTTTACATGTCTTGATTATGTTTCTACAAAAGGACTTTGAAAATTCAAATTTGACCCAAATTGCAGCCACCCTAATGTATATACAGGGTGACAATTATAAGGTAGACACGTGTTGTTTTAAGCTCTGGCGCGGAGATTGTGCAACCGATAAAAATATGATATTTAATCGTTTTTCAAGTCGTTTTGGAAAAAAATATGGCGTATTTTTGTAGCGAGTGGTATTTGCCAAAAAACAAATTGAACATTCTGGAGAAAAATCGACATTCCATTTTGCACTCAACAGAATGAAGATAATAAACTTTCGAATACGAAAAAACTTTTTGTTAAATGAAATTAATTTCTATTCATTCACTTAAA
>OY723390.1:51299027-51501536 GCA_963210295.1 Ophion ellenae
ACGACAGAGACTTAATAAAATTGATAATGATCTCAGAATAAATATGGACAGCAATAGAATCATGGTTCAAGCAATCAGAAATGATAACCATACTTTGATGAGTAAGTTGATTATCTACCTTATAATAAATAACGACTGTGTAAATTGTTGCTTGATCGTTATTCCAGTGGAATCCCGGTGCAGCATCTTGAACAACAAATGCATAATTTTCAGCAAAATCAACAATTACCATAAATTCGTTCTCTGTTATAGATTCTTTTAACGCTCTCAAATAAGCCGCTTTCTCTTTTGCAATGAAATTATGTGGTAATAAAGCAACAAGTTTTTCACAGAAGTCATCAATAAAATCCAAAGTACTTTTAATGGTTGTTTCAAGTGTTACTTTCGGAGTCGACACCCATTGTTTGTAACTTACTTCATCGATTCCATTATTATCCATTTCTGTTAGTAATAACTGTTTTATATTTTCAACACCTGGACAATTAGCACATGTATTGAAATAGCACTCAGTCGTTGGTTTTTCACACGCAATTGCATTTAAACAGTCATTATAAGTTCTCACCGGCAAATTTGAGCCTTCAGTTAATCGACATAACTTACCACCTAAAATCATGAGTTTTATATTCTGATGAATCGAGCAAACGCAAACTGTGTGAGTACCAGATCCACCAGCTAAAATACAGTGTTTTGGGCGTAATGATGCAAATGAAGAAAATCCAATTTCAATTTGGGGAAATCTTGATTTGAATATTTTGTGTAACTCTTTCAAATTACAAAGTACTAAACGTTTTTGCACTTGAACTTTCGAACCATCATCATTACGCAATGAAATAAAATCCTTTTTTCCTGGCATAACACTACTCATTTCATCGTCATTATAAAAATCTATAACAGCCGATGACACTTCAGAAGATAATCCATGGCCTGAAAATAACGATGTTATAAATTAATTTATAAATATTCACGCATTGGTGATTTCAAACAAAATTAATTTGTAACTCAATATCGTACCTATTTTCTTTTCAGGTATTGGTAAAACTCCTTGGTCAGCAGCAAGCTTTCTCGCTAATCGTGCCATATACGTCGTAGCACCCATAACCTTGATAATCTTATCAATGCTCCAACTTGACGGCATTAGAGTCAAAATTTGTAAACGTAACGATGTGCTTGTATCAGTGTCATTAAACTTCTCTCTCAATTTTTCAATTATTTCAGCAGCATCTGTATCGCTGCATTGAAATTCCACTGCATTCTGTACTCCTAATGCCTTTCTCAAATTATAAGCAACACGAGTGATTTTATTGTTCAAATACGTATCATCATTCTGTCTTCTCGTAAGCAATGGGGATTGGTTTAACAACAGTAGGGCATCATTTATGGTCGGACGAGTTATCCCCAGACTCAGTTCCGATAACGACGAACTACTTTGTTTAACAAGTGATTCTCCATAACTTGTCGTTGGGTCTAGAATAAAGAACGAATAAAAACTATAAAAAATTAACGTTAATAGTTGAATACCGAGACGTATGAAAGTTTAGAAAATACCTGTCAGATTATTGCGTTCGGAATCGTAAACTTCTATAGATCCGCTGATAATATTTTGATCAATTTCAAAATAATCATTGTTTTGATTATCATCACTTTCATCAGAAGTATTGTCAACAGAGGGCTGAAGCATTTTTTTATAACATGAACTACATATTCGCTCATCAGTCGACAAATTGTATCGAATTGCTAAATGCTCCGCTAAATTTCGCAGGGATATTTTTTTTCTATGCTTGTCCAAATTAAATGGATTGCAACATCGATCAAAAAACTTCGGCATTGTAATCACTCGTTAACAAAATATAAATTAACAGCACTTTATGATAAATAATAGGTACTTTATTTAGCAATAGTAAGTCTACGTGACACGATGAACACAACGACAATGTAATTATTCTGAAAACATAACCTCCATATTATTTAAATGAAATGTAGATGATATCTTTTTTACCGACAATCGATAGCTCTTAAATTATCACATTGTATCAACTGGAGGTAACTTTTAAACCCATTGTATTTTTGAAGTTGTCATATTTCAGTACCAAAAAAAAACGTCCATAAGAGTAAAAAAATAACGTCAATGAGAGAAAATTTTTTTTTTTTTTTTAAATAACAATTTCTTGGACGATAATCACTTGAAATTCTCCAATAAAATTTTATTTTTCAACTTTTGAGGTTTCACGAGGAAATAAAAAAAATTTCATAACAAAGTTATATAAAATCAGCAAAAATTCAACAAAAATTTTTTTATAATCAAGAAAAAAAATTAGAAGCGATTGTCGTCACATCTTTTGATTAACGGGGATCATTGCAGAATTAGTTGAAGTATTTTTAGAGCAAAAAAAAAACGGTCGGACTTTGAGAAAATTACGGTTTTTTCAAAAAAACTAAAATATTTCATATATCTGGGATTCTGAAAATTTTTTCATATTTTTTTTCGAAAACTACATTTAAAAACAAAAATTTTGAAAAAAAAGTTCCCAAACGGTCAATTTTTGAAAAAGTTCTGGCAATTTAAAAATAAAAGAGCGGTTTTTTTCAAAAATTCATAACTTTTTTTGAGTCAGGAAAAAAAATTTGAAAAAATTCTGAAAAATAACTTTTGGGGGGTAGAAAAAGATAGAAAATTTTCAGCGAAATCAAAGGGGGTCAGGTAAAAAATTTGTCGATTTGACATGGAATGACCCATATATAAAGAAATATAATATATACATATACATTGTTTTTTTTATTGCTCTGCTACGGCGAACGCTTCGCTTATGGTAGCTTCCATGTACGGGGTATTTCCCTTTATTACATTTTCCACCATTTTCTCCACTCCACATCCCTAATCGATCCCCACCTTGCGGCCGGAGCCGACTTCCCCCTCTGTATCGCATTCACCATGACATTTTCTGCAATGGGTATAGGGAAACTGCGGAAAACCTATACCATTACAGCCGGTCACGAATTCGCTTCTCAGCCTCCGAGGTAGTCGCGTTTCGTTGAGAAATAGCTCACAGGCTACAGCCATACTGACAAGACACACACACGTACTGGCCCGTGTGCGCGACATCCGTGTAGAACTGAAACTACCTCACGCCCGTGTTTATATTTTTCTTTGAAACTACGAGACGGCGATTCTAATCCGCGACCTCCCGATGTGCCCATTTCCGAGGCAACCACTAGATCAGTACATCCGTCATATATATATATATATATATATATATATATATATATACACACACACACACACACACACACACACATATATATACAGGGTGTCCCATTTTAATCTTACACCTGAATTTTCTCGAAAAGTATTGCTCGGACGAACTATTGTGTGGAACAAAACTTCTAGGGATTGAAGGGGGACGTTTGAAAAAAAATTATCTGAGGAGCCAAAATTCAAAATGGCGGCGTTACAAAGGCTGACATGTTTTTTTCAAACGGAAACATAACTTTTTTTATTGCCAAAAAATTTGTCAGCTGAAGACTAAAAACTTTTGTTGAAAAAATGTTTTGATAAAGATCATAGTTTTCAAGTGAGAACATCATTTTCAATTATTTCAGATGTATCCAGGATTTGTGTGTGTGTGTGTGTGTGTGCGTGCGTGTGTGGGCGCGCGTGCGTGTATGTGTGTGGATGTGTGTGTGTGTGTGTGTGTTGTGTGTGTGTGTGTGTGTGTGTGTGTGTGTGTGTGTGTGTGTGTGTGTGTGTGTGTGTGTGTGTGTGTGTGTGTGTGTGTGTGTGTGTGTGTGTGTGTGTGTGTGTGTGTGTGTGCATGTGTGTGCATGTGCGTGCGTGTGGAACACTCACAAGGATTAGGTCTCTGCGGTTCGTAACTACCGTAGTATTTTTTTACTCCAAACCCTCCTTGTAAGTGTATTGTGATCCCTTTCTAGAGATGTTCAAATATCCCTCCATTCATGTTTAAACATGCCCGAAATCTTCTCGCGATTACGTTTTTCAATATCAAGATCTGAAAGGTAAGCGAAATTGAAGAAAACATGATTGGTACTACTGACATAGTCTGACTTTGCGGAGTTCTTTTATGCACTTTTGTACTTTTGAGACATTACGTAGAAGGAAAATCAACATTTTTTTTAATTCAACCGTTCTTAAATCAGAGAAAAATTCTGAGATTGAGCAACAATGGCGGATTTCAGACCCAACGAAATTGTTGATATGCTCCTCGTTTTAGGGAGATGTCGGGGTAATTACTTACGCGCCGAAAAATTGTATCGACGCGAATATCCTCATCGTCGTCACCCATCACGGCAGACAATCCGAACCATCGAACGGCGAGCCAGGGCAGGTCGGATGATCCGCCACCGTCGACGTTACCAAAACGTCAACGATTTTGGTGACTTGCACGAGGCTCGAAACATGGTTATTTTAGCCATGATAGCAATTGATCCTCATTTGAGTGTTCGAGCGATCTCGGAACGATTGGGGTTTGCCAGATCCACAGTGCACCGAGTATTAAGAGGTGCTAAACTTCACCCGTACCGGGTACAATTCCACCAAGACACTCCTAATCCTGATCCGTTGCGAAGGGTGGCGTTTTGTCGGTGGGCGTTGAGACAAATCGAGCGATCTAGAAACTTTTTTCGGTACGTTATGTTCACCGACGAATTCACATTTAACAGCCGCGGTCAAGTGAACGGTTGGAACTTGCGATACTGGCCCGATCAGAACCCACATTGGTTGAGACAGATCGATCACCAGCATCGATGGAGTTTAAACGTTTGGTGTGGTATTGTTGACGGGCAAATAATAGGTCCCCATTTCTTCGAAGGAAGTGTGAACACTGTCCGTTACCTCGATTTTTTGGAAAATAAACTGCCCCTTTTGCTAGAAGATATGGATTTGGAAACACGTCAACAGATGTGGTTCCAGCAAGATGGTGCACCCGCTCACTGGGCTCGTGTTGTTCGAAATCATCTGGATGCAACATTCGGTCAACGGTGGATTGGTCGCGACGGTCCTATAAATTGGCCTCCAAGGTCACCGGATCTTACATCTCCTAATTTTTTTTGTGTGGGTACTTAAAAGATGCCGTCTACCGTCAAGCTCCAACAACACGGGAGAATATGAAGGAGCGGATAAGAGCTGCCTGCCGTGCAATCCCGAGAGATGTTCTTCTGCGCACAGTGGACGGTTTCGCGAGAAGAGTTCGGGCATGTTTAAACATGAATGGAGGGATATTTGAACATTTATAGAAAGGGATCAGAGTACACTTACAAGGAGGGTTTGGAGTAAAAAAATACTGCGGTAGTTACGAACCGCAGAGACCTAATCCTTATGAGTGTTCCATACGCACGCACATGCACACACACACACACACGCGCGCACACACACCCACACACACACACAAAACGGCCCTTCTCAGGGCCAGGAATGCTAGACAGACAACCTCCACGTGGTGTATTCTGGGTAACGCGAATGGTCTGCAACAGACTCAGCCATGCAACCTCCTACGCTTTGGCTAACGCAAATGCCGGTGGTAGGGACAATTAGACTAAATGTCTCACGGCAAGCCGCTCAATGTTGTATTTTCGAATGTATGACCACTTGAACAAAAAAAGAATCAAATTTTTTTGTTGAAAATTTTGGTTTTTTTTTTGTTTTCAAATTTGGACGATATTTCATGAGAAAATTTTGGAGGAAAATCGATGAAAAGTAGTTTTTTTCCATTTTAATAGCGTTTGTGCCATTTTCAGGCCCAAAAACGTGTTTCTTCAAATCCTTGACAAACTTTGATCACGATGGGTAGAAAAACACACACACACACACACACACACACACACACACACACACACACACACAAATTCTGGATACATCTGAAATAATTGCAAATGATGTTCTCACATGAAAACTATGAACTTTATCAAAAAAAATTTTCAACAATAGTTTTTAGTTCTCAGCTGACAAATTTTTTGGCAATAAAAAAAAGTTATGTTTCCGTTTGAAAAAAACATGTCAGCCTTTGTAACGCCGCCATTTTGAATTTTGGCTCCTCAAATAAATTTTTTTCAACCGTCCCCCTTCAATCCCTAGAAGTTTTGTTCCACACAATATTTCGTCCGAGCAATATTTTTCGAGAAAATTCAGGTGTAAGATTAAAATGGGACACTCTGTATATACAGGGTGGCCAGAACATTGACGTCCAAAGATAAAATTTAGGTCCCTTGTATCGTGGGGTATCCGAATAACCCCCATGTATGTCCCGCGACTTTCCATCGTTTTTGAGTTATGAATTTTTTTCTGAATTTTTGAGAATTTTCGACCTGACCAATTTTAAAAAAATCTAAAAAAAAAGTAGAAGACTTTGTCGAGATGTTTTTTTGCAACTGAATCTTCATGAGTAGTACTTTCATGCATAAAATAATCAGCTTCGTAACTGTGATGAAAGTTATGAAAATGTTGGTCTAAAGTGAAAAATTTACGTTCGGTAAATTATGACTTAAATTTTCAACTTTAAATTAAAAATCGTAACTTAATGCGCTATTGAGGATCAATTATAGCGACATCGAAACAATCGGGGGGCCCAAAGCGGGCACTCTAAGGGAAATAAAAAAAGCCGCATTGAAATGTCATATTCGAACAATTTGTTTTGCTATCGGGTGCTAAATTTATCGTACTTTAATTCACCCATTTGCAGTAAATCTTCAAAATACAAAGAATAAAACCAATTTAAAAACTTTAACGAATACCCGCTTTGCTCAGGGTATGGCCTAAAGCGGGCACGGCTTCTGGGAAAAGCGGGCACAAAGAGGGTACAGCGAGCATCCTGTTTTTTTCCTGCGGTTAAGCATAAAAAAGAATAAAATAGGGAATCAGGGGGAAAAACTATGAATGTACCCACTCATTTTATTGCACACAAATCATTGCTATTATCGTAAACGAACAAAAACTTAACCTTTTTTTCTTAACAGTCAGTGAACTTAATTTTTTTGGCATTGGATTTTGGTCGTTTTTTCTTAACATTCAGCAAACTTATTTTAATATTTTTAACACGTTTTGACATTTTTAAACATTTTTCACATATTTTAACACTCAGTAAATGGTATTACTGAATACACTTAACATTCAGTAAAATTAGATTTACCTATATTTAGATTTACCTGTATTCTTTAATTATAGATTTTAAATTCAGCTTTACCATCTGAAAATAATAGTGAATATCGTTATAAAAAGGTAACAACACCACTTTCAAATATGTAAAAAACTGTTGCAGTAAATAATAGCGTTTTGGTGAGTACCTACATAGATAAATAAATGGAAAGATATATCATCTTAATTTCACATCGTCATCTGTCATTACAGCATAGCGGGCACGTGCTCGATTTCCTACCTTTGCCCTTTTGCGCCATTTGGCGTTTTCATCAAACTTACCCAAAAAAATATTGCAATAAATTCAAGCAAATATGACGTAAAAAAGTGAAACTCACGAATAGACAAAACACGATGTACATACCTCGATTTTTTTTTTTCAAAACTCGTGAAATTTTGTTTTTTTTTCGCCACACGAGCCGCGCGGTCAGTCGCAATTGAGCTTCACGACTGCGGCAGATCGGGCGGGACAGGGGCAACGACCCCACGTCACGAAACCGCGGTAAGTTTAAAACTGTTTAGTAGTACGGAGGATGCCCGCTTCAGGCCGGGTGCTCGCTTTGGGCCCGTTCCCCCAACCATTGTAAAGACCGGTGTCGTGAAGAAAAAAACCGGTGAAAATGCACTGTTCGGCGGATTAAATTGTCTATTTTTTCCATTGAAAAATAAATAATAATAACAATTCCAATTCTTCCAATTCCTCAACAGGACACTTGGGACTACTGCAAAAAAAAGTACGTTGGCTTCATTTGGTTGAAACAGTTGAGTTTCTTGAGCGAGTGAACTTTATAAAATTCAATAAAGAAAGAGGAGTGACTGCGAATGCTGTGAAATTTTGGTATGATAAAGGTTCTCCACTTCAATTATAGTAATACCCACATGTCTGCATTTCAGAAACATGGGACAAAATTTCCCACTATTGCCCAGATGGGATCAATGTCTAAAGAATATCGGAACATAGGAGGGTAAAAAAGATGCAGTGCTTATTTTACTTTCGATTTTTTTCCGAGAATTATTTTACATTGCAATGAAAAAAGATTTTTGAAATGAAAGAGTCAACGCGACCGAATGAATTATTCAGAGCACAAAGACCTCCCGCAACTCAAACATTCGTATTCCGTTTCCTCCCTTATCCTCGTTGGACACATGGCACAGTTGTTTTTTGCTCAGTCTTGTGTTGGAAATTAATATATTTCGGACATTGTCCTCGGTTGATCCAATAATGCTTTGTATACATAAGCGCTTCGTAAGGTACATTGCAAATTGTCGCAAACATTCACGTCTGTTTAAAAGTGTATTACGAGAAAGTTCGCAAAAAACTGAAAAACGATGTATTTTCGATTTTGTTACGTCCGCCAAGAGCATAGCACGGGTTAGACCCGTCAACGCTGTCGAATACCCGGCTGCAAAATGCACGTATTCCCTTGAAGAATATTTTTACGAGAAACATACAATACCTCAAAAACACGCTAGCATAAAAAAGGGAAAACTCGAACAGTCTCGTTGTAATCTGAACGGAGCCCGAGTGTATCGCACAGTCTCCCTAAGACCAGAAATACACAAAAAAAACTCTCTGATTACAAGAATGGCGAGCACGTGAAGCGACACTCAGGAAATGCGTAATGATAAAATTCCTATTCGTAAAGACGAAACTACATAACGACTCGATAAAACAGAATTTTTAACGGTCGTTCAAGAACGGTAAATATCCAAATCCCTACTTCACCAAAATATACTGTCTAAAAGAGAATCCATCATGCCGGAAAGTTCACCTGGCAATAAAACTACGTTGATATTTCCCACGCGCACTCCCAGACCCAGGTCAACAAAGCCCATCTTGGAGCAAGCGCGGCGACGCGACGTAGGCCCTTTTACTTCGCCATATTTTTCCAACGCTCCAGATAATGAGACGCGGACTACTTTCCAAGAATCGAGATGGAGATTACAAATATCACAGTCTGCAGTCAATCATAGTCTCTAAAAATATTTCCCCTTCCAAGTCGACCAATCATATGCTCTAGTACATTTTCTACATCCTTTCCACCAATCAAAAAAATAACGCATGGAGGAAATGCATTTTTCGAGAAACTTCTTCTCCCACCATCCCAGCATCCAAACTAATCCTACAAGCTAGGATAGAAAAATCTTCAAGGCAGTCTCCCAACAACCTCCATCGGAACAACTACAACAACTGTCTCCAGACAGCGAACGCGAACTCTAGCTTCAAAATTGTTATAACCCTGCTGTCAGTACTTTATAAAAACGCGGTCTATAAGAATTTTCCTGAGGGTCTACGTTGAACGTTTATATCACATTATATTGCGTAAACCATAATTTAATTCCAAACTCGACTCGCGGTATAACCCGCTTATAGAAAAAATTGTGTCAACGTGAAAACATCGGCTCCGCCAACCTTGTAACCGAAGCCGTACACGATTAAGCGGGCCGGCCTACCCGCGGAGGCGCCGAATCCGGATAACCATCGTAATCCGTCTGCTGTATCCACAGCGCATCAACAAATGTAAGCGAATTATATTTCCAATCTAATCAGATTAACCAGATTGGTTAATTTTAATAAATCCCGAATTGTTATAAATTTGAGTTATCCGAGTCATTCCGTAATTGGATCACTGCGTTACTCCTGCCCTTGCATGCACTATCCCTTCTACATCCTCATCCCGTGCGATTGCGTTAGGCTTAGGCAAAAAAGGGGGAACCGCGATTAATACATGCCCACGTCCTCTTAGGACGTGACAATTTATTGTTGTTAAATTTTCCTTTTCTTCGTTCCTTTAAATTTAAAAGTTGGTCGCATCCTTGATTAATATTCTCAGAGACAACGGATACTTGATATATGAGAAAAAATGTTGTTACGATTTCGAAGGAAATTCTAAGAACGAGGGCGCGCCTCTATGGTTGTTTTTCGACATAGTTTAAAGTGTCCCGGTGTATCGTCACGATAACTAAAGGAGTATTTAGAAAATCTGCTTTAGATCCGTCAGACCAGAGTGTGGTTTGCTAGGATTAAACGTGTTACCCTTGCAATCTCGAAAGGGCGAGAGTGTCGGCTGCGACTCTGGCGAAAACTCACGGAACGGCAACATACACGCAGAAGGCTTATCTTGCGATATTTGTGCCTCTCTCTCTCTCTCTCTCTCTCTCTCTCTCTCTAGAACAGCCTCCCTATCGCGCATCGGCGCTGCACCACTTTGACGGCCTTTAAATGTACATTAGCGAAGCAATTGCTGGAGGAGATGCGCCGGCAAATTGAATAGCAACGATCCGGTAATTAGTAATAAGTATAAATAAGTAAAGTGATAATATATAAATGTCTATAATATTTATTGTTACACTAAAACCGAAACAATGTGTGTGTATGTGTGTGTGTATATATATATATATATATATATATATATATATATATATATATATATATATGTATCTATCTTTTGCACGGTGCTCTTAGGGGGCCCCGCCCCAGAGCACGGAATAAATGACGCTTTCTCTCTCTCTCTCTCTCTCTCTCTCTCGGAACAAACTCGTATCCATGGGCGAGTTTTCGACCGAACTTCCGCAACTGTTATGAGCATTGCAACCGCAAATCCGATACAGACCGATCTCGATAATCGACCTGTCGAGACGGAATTATATCGAATCTCCTGAAAATATCACCAGTCTTCCAGTTACGTCCAACTTGCTTTGCGAGAGACGACATCCGCATCGACGTATGCGGGATAAGGACGATCAAGTATAGCGCGCGCGCGGCGGCGGCGACTTTCGCAAGTTTCTTCGACGGGCTCTCGGTAATATCTCGGGCGAGTTTGGCGAGTGGTGTTCGCCTCGCGGCTTTCCCCTTTGTCCGAAGCAGGGAGTCTCTCTCTCTCTCTCTCTTCCGTACCGTTGCTGGCAGCAATCCCGGGGCGCTTGCTCGAAATTACGAGATTCCCGAAGAACTCGGTCGACGTACGAATGCGTATATATATAGCGCGCACTCAGACCAAACGATACTCGTACCAAGCTTACGAGAGTTTTAACGCGGTTCGACTTGTCGATCCCCTCGCGCGCTTTCAGCGGGGCCTTTTTTCTCTCAGGTAGCCTCCTCGCGCCTCCATATTATTTTTACGTCATCTGCTTCCCATCTTTGGAAACAAATACGTGCCCCTCTGCCTTCTGAACTCGTGTCTCTTCTGATATTTCGGAATTCATTGTCATACGACGAAAGAACCCGCGATGTAAACCAATGTACACTCTCGAAGCGCGTACTCGTAACGGACTAAACTTTCACCAATGTCCAAATGCGCGTGCGCTGAAAAGATGGAAAATATACTTGGCAAACCGTCACCGCCGCCGTCGCCGCCGCCGCGGCGAGTACATATATCGACAATATCAATACGTCGCAAATGTGGAAAAAAATAATGCAAAAATGTCGAGTCTCTTTGCACCACACCGAAATGAAGAGTAACAAATAATGAAGAAGAAGGTTTCTTATTGTTTTCGGGTCACGCTTAAAAGTCGGGAACGGTACGGCAGTAAAAGTGAAAAAACTTTGGCGCAAGTCGTCGCAGTGAAGCGGCTTTTCTCGCGTCTCTTCGGTTGCAAGACAGTGTAGATTTTTTTTTATCCATTCACCGGTCACTTTGAATAATAAAAATAAGGAAGACACTCCTTATTGCTTATTATTATTATTATTATTAATAATATGAATAAAAGGCTTATTTTTATTATTATTTCATTAATTTAAATAAGCCTTATAATGATAAGGCCTTTTTTTATTATTTAAGTGACCGGCGAATGGATTAAAGAAATCTACACTGTCTTGCAACCGGTGAGACGCGAGAAAAGCCGCTTCATTGCTCATTTTTGTCGAATAATAGTCAAATTTGTCACTTTGTCGAGTGGCAATAATAGCTCTCTTGCATCGAACGAATGGCATTTCGCAAGCAATTCTTATGGAATTATTGGCCCAACGATGTTAATCTCTGCGATCCCGCGCTAAAAAATGTATGTACGAAGATAAATGGAGGACTGTTATGTGCGCGAAGCGAGTGGAGAGCGAGAGCTCGAAGGGTGAGAAAGTGGTGGCGGCGGCGGCAGCGGCGGGGACACAGGACGATCGTAACTCACCGCGGTCCATCGATAGCCGATTTTTCTTCCTTAGAAAAGCCGACGCGGAGCAAAACCGTGTGGATATCGAGGTTAATCGAACGATATCCCATAACCTATTGGCATCAGTGATGCGATCGCTGCTTATTGGCTCTCGGTGGTGCAACCCGAGCTATCTTTCTTACATTCATATATTTATGTATTTATATTTCTGTATACATATGCACGGTTTTCGAATGTGTGTACGGATGTCCCGGCGCAGGACCTCGTCCAATGGGTGAGGAGCCGGGATATTCCAAAATGTGTACTGCGATCCAACGATCGTGGCGGCAGAATTCTCATAGCTGCCGTTTTTTCAAGCCCCGGCGTTTACTTCTCGTTGTGTTTAAATATTTCCTTCAAGTTGAAAATAAGTCTACTCTGTTGAGAAATAAGAGGAGGAATGGAGAAGCTAAGGAAGAAATTTTCCATGAGGACGAATGTTTGCAAAGAGGTGGAAACGTGTACGGCTCGTCCAGATTTTCACTCCGTGCAATGCTTCTTCGTGTACATTTAATCTTTTAACGAGCGGCGAGAGCAACATTTGTGGCGCTCTTTTTTATACTTGCTCGTTCGTCTCACAAGAAGCGCGAGCAACCGATGTCAACTTGAAGAAAATAATAATAATACCGTCGCGTCGTCGTACTCGGGCCGTCGTTTCTCAATCTTACAGCAACGAAGATCGGCTTGGGTTGCGTCTTTTCCCCCGCTGTCGTTGCTTCTCCTGTGCCCGCCGAAACATATCGCGAAAGCCTCGCTTCTGTACAGACTCGGAACTCTATTTTCGTCAATGATCGCCAAGTTCATATTCCTGCCTTTGCCACGGATAACTCATTTTTGCTTTTTCCGCGCGCGCGTGCACATACATGCAGGGACAAAGTTGTTGGCTGTCGCATCGTCACCGCGTGCGCGGTTATTGACCACCCGCGCGTGACCCACTTTATCGTCACGTCGCTGAAACCGCAGGCACTACGGATTCGTCCCCGCGCGGACAAAAATATGCTCTCCTCTTTATCAAGCTCTGCTCATTTCGTTCCAACAGGCAAAGAGACAAGGAAAAGTATCGTATCGTTTGCGAAGCGCTCTTTGGCTGCTTGGTGTGCAAAACGAAATCTATAACGCGCGTGACACGCACACACACGTAGCGCCATTATACTTTGTCCAATTGTACCCGCAAGTGAACATTTTTTCACTCCCGTCAGCAAACTCTCTCGGCAGTCGTAAAATTCAGATGCACAAATCACATCGTAACGTGACAAAACGAGGCGCGTTTTTGTTCGTCCGTAACACATGCGCAAGCCGTGCTCTCTCTCTCTCTCTCTCTCTCTCTCTCTCTCTCTCTCTCTCTCTCCAACGGGAGTGCAATTGCACACTATCAAAGATCTGTCAAGGTCCTCGGCGTCAGGCTGGACGATGCACTTTCTTGGAAAGACCAAGCGGAAATAGTAGCCAAAACCGTCAATTCGCGCTTATATCGGCTCAAGACCTGCCGTAATTTCCCGTCGTATCACTTACGGGCAAAGCTCGTCTCCATCCTGATCCTGCCGATCGTGGACTATTGTTGTAGTATAACCCTTGGGGTTGCTAAGGAATACAATTCCATTATAACGGTTGCGCTCAACTCGTGTGTCCGATTTATCTTTGATGTTCCATGGTATGAACACGTCACTCTTTCTTGGGAGAGACTCAAATGGCTGCGAGCCGACTCTAGGCGAAAATACAGTCGAAAATACGAATTTACAGTCTCTGCCGCGTACTTGACAAATTGTCTTCCGCCAGGTAGTCTCGATTTAAGCAGGCGAGATTTTGGAAACCTTATTGCCGAGCTGTTGGTTTCAAACAGTATCTAGTTCGTAGACGTCGAAGTCTAGAGGAGCGTGCGAATGCGAATGCGTTACGGACGTAACGTATTTAAATTATTGTTTTCTATTATTGTATTATTGTATTTAAATTATTGTTTTCTATCATTGTATTATTGTATTTAAATTATTGTTTTCTATTATTGTATAGTATCACTTCGGATTATATATGTACACGTGGGTTGCATGCCAGAGGACGACAAGTCCTAGCGCACTATTGAATCTCTCTCTCTCTCTCTCTCTCTCTCTCTCTCTCTCTCTCTCTCTCTCACTCACTC
Source organism: Ophion ellenae (assembly GCA_963210295.1). Classification (NCBI taxonomy): domain Eukaryota; kingdom Metazoa; phylum Arthropoda; class Insecta; order Hymenoptera; family Ichneumonidae; genus Ophion; species Ophion ellenae. Next base: position 51,313,451 of record OY723390.1, read on the forward strand.
ACTCACTCACTCACTCACTCACTCCCGCTCTCTTTCTCTTTACGAGTGACGGACGATATATATTGGACCAAAGTGCGGGAGTGGCGGTGCGTCGAGCTTTTATTGCGATCATATTGACGGATTCGCCTACATATGCGTCGAGGAGGTGCAGCAGTCGCCATATCTCATTGCCTCGGAAATTCCGTAAGCGTCAGTCGTTCCATATCAACTCTCCAATTGGAGATGATACGGACAAAGATTTTTTCCTTCGACAAGCTCGCCATCTCGGTGATACTCGTATGCATGTACGATTGTTGTACGATTCGACTAATCGCTACAACGATGCGCACTCTTTTTACCAGGAATGCCGCCCTCGTGTCCGTGAAGTTGGCAGCGCATTTGCCAGCAGATCAAAATTACATGAAAGTTCTTTTGGCATGCAGTTGAGTTCTATAGTTCCTGATGGTTTTTAGCAATAGTTTTGGTGATTTTATAAAAAGAAAAGGTAATTGAAAAAATGATCTGCTAACTTCCCGTTGCAGATCATTTTCCAGACAACCATAAATTATCGGGAGTTTTTTGTGCATGCGAAAGAGTATCTATAGTTCGATCCTGATAGTTTTTAGCAATAGTTCGTGATTTCACAAAAAAATTCTATTCAATGTTAATAAACATTCTAGTAATTATTTTGAAATACCTGGAAGCCAGAACTTTTCACAAGCACATAAAAAATACCAAAACTATAATATCTCACATAAAAAGCACCCAGAATTCACGCCTGTCCATCAGGAGAGCACACTTTTATAGTTTAGATGGTGATAAACATTTGTAATAATTATTTTTAAATAGCCAGAAGCTAGGGCTCTTCTCGAATACATACAACAATACCATAACTATAATATTTCACTCAAAAAACACCTTTTTAGAAGTCATGCCTATTCATCAGCATATTTTTGTAGAACGTTACGAAAAAAAAATTAAATCACCTTGTTCTTTGTAAAATCACCAGAATTGCTAAAACCATCAGGAACTATAGAACTCAACTGCATATGAAGAGATCTTCAATTTAATTTTGATCTGCTGGCAAATGCTCTGCCAACTCCACTGCCACGGCCCTCTCTTGCGCTTTCTCGGGCCCCGCTCCTTCAACCAAATCTCTCGGTTCTCTTATTCACTCTGCTTCCCCCTTCCGCCCTTTCTCCCCATCTATTATTTCATGCGTGTATAGTCTCATGCGTGTTTTAACCGTCTCAACTCTGTAAAGGTCCTTTCCATTTTCTTTATCGTTGTAGCATCTACACCACCCACTCGCGGCCAATCTGTTTTGCGCTATCTCGTTAGTTAACATACGCAGCGTCCTTTTATTTCCATTATTTTTCTTTCCTGTTGCGAAAAACCTGTCGAAGGGCGAGTCACGCCGCAAATACGGAGAAACAACATTTTCGTCCACGTTCATGCGCTTGATTCCTACGGCTTATAAAGAAAGAGGAGGGGGGGGGGCAAAATATGATGATATTGCTGAGGAAACGTTGAGTCGGACAAACCTGTATCTTTAATTTGGTCCATATCGCTTTGTACCGCGCACAGTCGAGAAGCCCTCAACCGGTATAGTCGCTTCTAATATATAACAGCAGTTAGGCGAGGTAAAAGCCAGCTGGTTTCGAAGCCTCCGATATTTACACCACTCGCGGATCGCCGCCGCCCCATGTTCGTTTAGCTTTATCGATCTTTCTACGCCCCCCCCCCCCCCCTCTCACTTTTCCACATTAAATCGGGTTGCGCGTATTTTATAAATCTTGTAGGTAGTCCGAAAAAAAGAGAACAAAGAGGTATAAAAGAGCGAGGGGACAGAAACGCGATTCGGGATTATACATTTTTTTTATTACAAATTTCTTCACCGGTCTATACAAATTTGAGAAATAAAAGGTTATACGTAGAATCGTGTTTGAATTATCTGTTTGTAAAAAAATTACGAGAAACGTGTACTCACACAGCGTCATTTGCGGGAACTCTTGCGTTTGGCACGAATCTCCCTCTAATAATGCTTCCAATTCCGCGTCTTCGTACACTTTGTTCCCGCAAATGACGCTTATTCGGCTCAAAACTCGACATTTTCGCACGACAAAAATTATGTGATGCTGATACAAAATCGATAATATTTCACGGTTATGGTCTTGTCAGATGTCCAACCTCACGAAATCACATTTTACATCTGACAATTTGAACCATAACCTCCTGATAGGGCCATCTTTTGTCAAACGGCGGAGACTTATTTGTACTCTCTATAACTATGAAGTATTATAAACTTAAAGTATAATAATATAGTATAATTATACCGTGCAATTGTATTATTTAAGTAATATAGTGCAATTATTACAGTAATATAATTTTTTTTTTTGTAACCAAGATTAATAAAAAAAATATGTTGACAAATAAAAACTAGGATTTCAAATTGATTGTAGAGTTACCCGGGGATTGTAGAGTCGCAGCCAGAGCCGTATGTGTTCTGGCTGCGTCAGGGACTATTGTAATGTCCTAATCAGGCGATATTATAAACGCCCGATCAGGAAACGCCACAGCGGCCTGCCCAGGAAACCCGATAAGGACCCGATCAGGGAACCTAATAAGGGCCTCATCAAGCAACCAAGTGAAGCCCACATGTGACACATCGTTACATTTTCTAGCGGGGCGCTGTCAGGCTGTCTGGGAAGCGCTCTACCAGGGCAATCAGAGAGAGAGAGGGAAAGAGAGGGATTTTTTGGAAAAATGATTCGGACGAGATATTTTGTTGTCCATTGGCCGTTCATCACCGTTAATGGAACGTATCAACAACGCGGGGGTAGGCTATTCGTAAAAGCGCGCTCACGCGAGTATTTAGCGAAAAAAATAGTTGCAAACGAATTGCCAAACGATCGTGCGAGTATTTTGTACAGAGTTAAAAACGTAGCTTCAACCTTTTGGAATATAAAAGTGCAGAGTCGAACATTTGTTGAAAAAATAAGAATAAAAGAGCTAGTGATAAAAGAGGAGAGAACCCGTGAAAAACGCCGCAACCAACCCAACCTCGAGCCACCGTCACGCCAATCACATTCTACCATTGGCCGATGAACGGCAGCACTACCGGCTTAGTGTTGCGCCACGGTAGAAGTGATCTCTTCGGCCCAACGCTGCCATGTACGGTTGACCAATAGTAGGCTCACCGGAAATCCTAACAGTTAGCCGGGTATTTGCCCAACATTGGGCCCGTGAAAAACCACGCAACCGACCCAACCTCGAGCCAGCGTCACGCCAATCACATTCTACCATTGGCCGATGAACGGCAGCACTACCGGTTCAGTGTTGCGCCACGGTAGAAGTGATCTCTTCGGCCCAACGCTGGCATGTACGGTTGGCCAATAGTAAGAAATCCTAACAGTTGGCCGGGTATTGGCTCAACATTCGGCTAAAGAGATCACGATCATTGGCTGACGGTTGGCGTAATCACCGACCCATAGTAGGGCTAATGCTTCATATTGTTGGCGCAATATTCGGGCTAGTGTTGGCCCAGTGTAGGGTTGTTAACACAACCCAATGCTTAGCCAACAATCGATCAGATTCACAAGTTTCTGTGCTCGATGATTGCTCATCGAAAGGATTATTAGATTCACTAACATCGCTATGCACAATCAGTTGTTCGTGGAATGTTTCCAAATTTGTTTCACTATCTACTTATCTTTTCGTTTCGTTGCCTCTGATCCTAACCTGCTGTAAAGAGTCTTCTAATTTTTGTCGTCGTTTTAACACTCGACGGTTCTTAATACTATCTTAATAACTCGGCATTTTTTTAATACACCACAAAACTTTAGTATAAATCAATTTAACTTTAATAAAGTGAATTTCAGATAAGAGTAATTATGAGTTTTTATTATCCCAGGACGTAGAAAATTGCATGCAGCATGTTCGTGAATCTAATAATCATTTCGATAAGCAATCATCGACCACAGAAACTTGTGAATCTGATCGATAGTTGGCTAAGCATTGGGTTGTTTTGACAGCCCTACACTGGGCCAACACTAGCCCGAATATTGCGCCAACAATATGAAGCCGACCATAGCCCTACTATGGGCCGGTGATCACGCCAACCGTCAGCCAATGATCGTGATCCCTTTAGCCCAATGTTGGGCCAATACGCGGCCAACTGTTAGGATTTCCGGTAAGCCTATTATTGGCTAACCGTACATCCCAGCGTTGGGCCAAAGAGATCACTCCTACCATGGCGCAACACTGAACCGGTAGTGCTGCTGTTCATCGGCCAATGGTAGAATGTGATTGGCGTGACGCTGGCTCAAGGTTGGATGGGTTGCGTTGTTTTTCACGGGCCCAATGTTGGGCAAATACCCGGCCAACTGTTAGGATTTCCGATAAGCCTACTATTGGCCAACCGTACAAGCCAGCGTTGGGCCGAAGAGATCACTCCTACCGTGGCGCAACACTAAGCTGACGGTTGGCGTGATCACCGGCCCATAGTAGGACTAAGGTCGGCTTCATATTGTTGGCGCAATATTCGGGCTAGTATTGGCCCAGTGTAGGGCTGTCAAAACAACCCAACGCTTAGCCAACAATCGATCAGATTCACAAGTTTCTGTGCACGATGATTGCTCATCGAAAGAATTATTAGATTTACTAACATTGTTATGCACAATCACTTGTTCGTGGAATGTTTCCAAATTTGTTTCACTATTTTTGTTTCGTTACCTCTGATCCTAACCTGCTGTAAAGAGTCTTCTAATGTTTGTCGTCGTTTTAACACTAGACGTTTCTTAATACTATCATAATAACTCGCCATTTTTTAATACACCACGAAACTTTAGCATAAATCAATTTTATTTTTAATAAAGTGAATTTCAGATAACAGTCATTATGAGCCATGCTAAAAATGCCATGCTAAAAATAAGCATTGGCAAAACCACGGTCAAATGATTGGCGCAGACTCACGGCCTGCGCTCGCCCCGACAATTGGCCGACGGTCATTAATTAGTACTGGCCCAGCGTTGGCTCTTCGATGGTGTGCCGAGCTTGAATTCGAGACTGACAAACCCATGATCAACCGATTGGCCCATATCCGGGGCCAACACTGGGACCCAATAGTTGGCTGACAGTTGGTAATCGATATTTGGCCCAAGGTTGGGTGTGCGTTGGTTTCCCATGCTTCCAATGAGCACTGGCAGAACCATGGCCAAATCATTGGCCCGTATAAAGGACCAACACTGGGTATTAGTGGTTGGTGCTGAATATCGTACTAAGCATCGGCCGTATCTTAAGCGCCGGCAAATTTTTCACGGGAAGAGGGAAGCCGTCCATTGAAAGTTGCTATATCGATTTTTTTTGTTCTGCTCGTCTCTCGTTTTTGCGCATGTCGATATCCGCTTATGCGTATAAACGTAGAGATGCGTGTACGTGGATTAACCTCGACAATTCGTGGCCGAGAATGGAAACGAAAATCGACAGAGGCGAGACGAGCCTACGCTTTTCGAATAACAAAAAAAAACCATACAAATGGTACAAGAACAAACGTCAAATTTGCCGTTCTCTATGGGAAATTCAATTTCCATAGAATAAAGAGAAATAAAAAATCAAGCAATTTTGAATGGAAGGTTTAAAGAGTTGTCAGACGTCAGCGGCGAAAATAGTCGCTCCAACAATATAATATCGATGGACAAAATTTCGAGCGGTTCTCTGGTTATTTCAATCAAATTGTCTACGATCGTTCGGAACGACTCACTTTCCCATAGAAAGTGCCTTGTGAGCGATCGATACGAGTGCTCGATTGTATTCGAGTCATTTCGCGAACCAAAGCGCCACTCGACTCTTTCCCGGCTTTCGTTAAGATGCACCGGAGCCTGCACAGACTGCCACCGCCGCTGATTATTCTCCTACTACCGCGAGAATAGGAGACTTGTTCGGTGACCTATTTGGACATTTTTAGCGGCGGAGCTACGGCGATGAAAAGATTTTGCCCGAGTTTAAGTACCGCACTACCAGATTTTCAACTCGTCTCAACCATTTTCCCGCTCTTCGCTTCCGAAATAAAGATCCTTGCGCCTTGTAACGCACTCTATGCTCCGTCTCCTACGGCTCTCATCTTTGAGCCCCTTTTAGGGGCTGTGGCGCAAACCGGGAGATTTGCCTTTGGTCGTAGTTTGGTACCGAGAGACGCTCGCTCTGCACAGCCACCTCTCTTCCTCTCTCTCCTTCTCTCTCTCCCTTTTTATTTTGACACGCTTAATCAGAAGCTCTCGGCGCTGATGGTATTTCTTTGAAAGTTTTGCGGATTGCCCTCCCTGCCATTCTGCCTATGATCCTCCATATCGTCAATTTGTCACTTTCTCATAGTACATTTCCGCTTATCTGGAAAAAGGCTTTGATAAAACCGATACCGAAGACCAAGTCACCACTATCACCCACAGACTATAGACCGATTTAACTTCTTTGCCCCTTAGCAAAGCTGCTTGAGCGTATCATTGCGGAACAGATGACAACTTTTCTTGAGTAAAATGATCTCTTTGATTCCCAACAATCCGCGTATAGGAAGGGTTATAGCACCCAGATTGCACTATTGCGCGTCTGCGACCATGTGTGCCAAGGTATTGACGAGAGAATGGTCACGGTTATCGTACTCTTTGATTTTTCAAAGGCCTTTGATAGAGTAGACCATGCAGTGCTTTTAAAGGAGCTCAATCAACTGCATTTCTCCAGGCCTGTAGTGAAATGGATAAAATCCTACCTCTCGAATAGATTTCAAGCGGTGCTAGCAGCAGAAGATGCCAGATCAAACTAGGCGGTAGTTAAATCGGGCGTACCTCAAGGATCCGTGCTTAGTCCACTGCTATTTATGTTATACATATCTGATCTTCGATATGCTATTTCTGACTGTGATTATAACATATATGCTGATGATCTACAGATTTTCCTAAGGTGTCCTGTGTCAGATCTAGATCAATGTATTGCAAAAGTAAACATGGACATGATGTTAGTTAGGATTTGGGCTAAGATCAATAAACTTCTACTAAATTATTACAAAACGAAAGCCATTACATTAGGAATTAGGCCCTTTGACAGAGCACTAGACCTTTTAACATTACCTAGTATTTTTAGTGGTAGCTCTGTAGTCGAGTACCGAAACTCAGTAAAAATACTAGGCATTTGGTTAGATGACACACTGGGTTAGAAGAAGCAAGCTATAAGCGTACCAAAGACAGCAAACCGTCGGCTCTATTAACTTAAGATCTCTCGAAATGTTCTTTTAAAACACCTCGGGGCCAAACTTGTATAAATTTTGCTTTTGTCTGTATTTGACCACTCTTCGTGCCTAATGTACGGAATTGCGGAGCAAAATAGCAAAATTCTTAAGGTAGCCTTAAATTCGTATGTGCGTTACATTTTTAACGGAAAGTGGTTTGAGCATGACACCATGCTGGACTAAGGTCACTTGAATCCGATTGAATGAAAGAAGGACGTACTATATGGCATGCTTAATCGCTGAGATACTTCGTACAGGAAGACCAACCTACCTGAGGTCATTTTTTTTCAGAATTAACAATTTAGGAGAGTCGCGTTCTGAGGAAAAAAGTAGAGACCATACAAATACCGCATTTCCGTACGGAATATTTCAGGCATGCTTTTCATGTATTAGCGGCGTACATATATAATCGACTTCCTGCAAACCTGTTTTTAACCAAAGGATTCAGAAAATGCTAATTGAAGGTACTCTCTAGACTGTTCTGGGTCGCTAGTGGCTTGTGCTTTTCTCTTAGTCTTATAGTATTATTTTCATAGTATTATTATCTTACCTTTATATTATTTCTGCATTATATAAAGTCACCTATTTTTGTTCTTGTATAGAGTTTTTCTTTTATTTCTTTGTTATTTCTTTTCTGTAAGATGTATGATTTATGAGGACGGCGTGCCAGAGGACACTTTGATCCTAGCGCACTAAATAAACTTATCTATCAATCTATCTATCTATTCCTTGGTCTTGGTTTAATTGTCAAGTCGTTGGCCCATCGACCCCACGAAAATTCACTACCATTGTCATATCCTCCAACCCCAACCGAGCCGACGACGAGCCGAAAATTTTTATTTCTGCTTCTTCATGTCTCGTGTTGAATTCAGAGTGCATCTTGTGCCTCTGTAATTGATACCTCTCCACGTAAACCGTAGCGTAACTGCGAGCTAGAAGGTACAAGTATCTTACGAGACAAATTTATGCAATGAGAATGAGAATTCATTTCACAACGAGACGATCGTTTCATTATTTGCGATGATATCGGCGCAGCGGGGCGACATCGTGTGAGCTCGTAAGTGGTTAAAATTGGTATCACACGATGCGAGGGAGATAAAGCTTCCTTGCTACTGGATGCGCAACACTCGCGGTTCCGATTTCGGGTGGGTGTCGGAAATTCGATCGATTAATATTCGGAAGGACCGAAATTTCGAATTTATTAATGACGATGATTTCGATATAGATAGATCAATCTTATGATAGTCTGTAAAATAGTTAATAAAAATTGTGAATACAAATATCTCGAAATTGATTTATAGCGAAAATAAATGTAAGATTCAACAAAATAATGAGAGATATAATATCGACTTTCAAGTATAAATACACCGAACAATTGGAGACGATAAATCATTGAATTGTAAATTGTAAGCCATCATATTATGATGGCTTACAATTTGGAATTCATTAAAGCGAAGAACCAAAAAGTCGATCAGTTAAAACTTATGATCGAGCAATACGTTACTTGCGCTTCAGAATAAAGCTGGCAGATGGTGCTGATCGTCAGTCAGGTAAGGCAGTCATCCCATATTCGCTATTTAGGTATTCGCCATTTTGGATCATCGATCATTTGCGTATCTAAAGATCTACACATTCGAAGTCTGTATTCTCGATATATGGCGATATATTTTTGCTATATATAGCATTACCAATATTAGATACTCTCCTTTTTTCTATTTCGGGGTCGGGTTGAAATTCCGAACATTGAATGATCAGAACGCTCAAAACTCCGAAAGAATTTGACACGAAAGACCAAAACTCCGAAAATCTGAACACCGTCAAAATAATTCGGCTATGAACATTTTTAAAGTTTCAAAATTTTCAATCAATCGCCGAATTATTTCTAGATTTTTTTATTAAGAAGTGATTTTACGTCAATTTTGACATTCGCTAGACAATGTTATACGTTCTACATCATTTACAGTCAACTGTGCAGACTTTCACTGGCATGATCTTGACGAACCTTATAATTTCGGACCATTAAAATTAGGAATTTTAAACCGTCGGCGCATTCAAAGTTCGAAATTTCAACCGGACCCCTCCGTCAAGATCATGCCAGCGAAGGTCTACACAGTTGAATGTAAATGATGTAGAACGTATAACATTGTCTAGATAAATTTCAGAATTGACGCATAATCACTTCTTAATAAAAAAAATTCTTGAAATAATTAATCGATTTATTGAAGTTTTTGAAACTTTTAAAACTTCCATAGCCGGATTATTTTGACGGTGTTCAGATTTTCGGAGTTTTGGTCTTTCATGTACAATTCTTTCGTAGTTTTGATCTTTCGCGGTAGTATTCTTTCGGAGTTTTAAACGTTCTGATCATTCAAAGCTCGGAATTTCAACCCGGCCCCCTACTTTGGAGATTTGAATGTTGTAGATTGTTCAACTCTGTATTTCTATAACTGAAACTGCAGACTCTATCTGAATACATGTTCTCGAATAAATGAGCCCTCGAATACATAATCCTTTGGTATAATAGTTATTCGATTTCGTCATCGGTCGAAGGATAACATTTCGAATAGTTTAACCTTCGTTATTTTGAGTTTACAATTCTGTCATTTCGAAATGTTTGTCATGGTATATTTGGCCATTCGAAGTTTCGACCCCCACCCCCGATATCATTTCCCGTCGATCAGACCTCGAGTCACAATACAAGATAAGTTACTAATTTTAGCCGTTTTATTTATTTTCTCTTATCCAACGGACAACTTGAATTTTATCGCAGCGCTAATATTTGCCAGGGTATTCGGTTATTTGCGTGTTATTCCCATTACTCTCCGCAAATACCCCCACCGTCCGCCCTCTCATCTCGCTAGTTATTTCGAAAGTTTTTGTTTGTACGCAAGCACTTGAAACAGAGGAATTGGTAAGTATACGGCTCTGTACGGGCAACGCCACAATGCGATAAGCTTCTCCCGCCTGCCCGTTCTCTCATTACAGAACGTACGCGCTACGAGAAAACACGTACGTTCAAAGCTATCGAAAGAACGGTGAAACCCCGTTTTAATTACACGAGAAATTGGAAAGCCCACGTGATTGTACGCGTATAGCACTCTGCAATTGGCAAATGGTAACGCTGAGACCCACCCGTTCAGTGGATACTAAAATCAGCACCGACTTCCAAGATCGTTCTCCGTTACTCGATTTCCCCTTCCTCCTCCTTGAGCTCCGCTCAGAAAAATACCAAAGTCTGTCTGGAACGTGTTTTTTCCCCTTGAAACGAGACCAAGAGCCGCGCACTTTTATACCATTTTGTTTATTCTGATTTTGGCGTGTACAAATCTCGGGGGAGACACTCGTCTCTGTGATGGATTTTCCACTCGCTGTTTTAGGGATTTGCGCCCGAAGAGGAATTATATATATATATATATATATATATATATATATATATATATATATATATATATATAGGTTATGTTTGAAAAGTCTATGATATTCGATAGAACTGTCCAAGTATCACAATAATATTAACCATTTGATATAGTTTATGTGATACAACAATTAGTTATAGGAATTCACTTGGTCTCTAATGTCATATCTGCGACTTAGATGTTATAAACACTCGGTAGCGTAAGGGCAGCGCGCGTAGCTATAGGTAGGTACGTTGTAGGGTTGATTCCATATGAAGGCGAAATATTTTCTTTGATTAAAATCATTTCAAGAGGCCAGCGAATGACGAATTATAATACAAAATCACTGTGGTAGAACTCTAAATTGAGAATCTCATTTTATTTTGAATTGAAGAAATATTCTATGCATATTCTATGTATACTTAAATTTGCCGTATACATTGTAAGCAAATGAAGATTTATCCGAATCGAATCTGTATTTATTTAATGTGAATATATTTAATATTTAAAAAGAATAGCTGAAACAAATGGAGAAAAAGATATTTAAAACGAGTTGGAACATGGTAGGCTGTGGAACAAGGAAAAAACCTATTTCAATTGAATATTTTTTTTGGCAGTGCGATCGAAGGTATTTTAAAAATTCGCGCCTCGACGTTTGCATCCCTGAATAAGGGAATTTTTCGACGACGCGGTTACGTTCGTGCCCACGGGCGTGTCAATTCCGTATCGGCGTGTCTCTCTTTCACGGCAGAGAAGAGGGCGCACGGTATACGATGAGAGGGGGAGGGGCGGCATTGAACGTGAAGGCACTCTCAAGCGCGAATCGAGAGTGGAAGGATTCGCCTTTTCAACTGCGTACCATCGGTTATTCAAAGTGAGCAACGTCGACGGATACGCATATGAATGTGCGCGTGTACGGAAACGCGACTATGATAAATTGCACCGGTTCGAAGGTTAAACCCCGGCTGTACGCCCTTTTGGATATCGCTCATAATTCATAGGCCGTGTTCGATGTGCCTCGTCCTTTTGCCGCTTCTACCACTCGCTCCCATCGGTTGCCTCGAAGCCCCCCAAACATTCGACTTTCCTCATCCGTTCCAATCGAATTCACGAGTCGAATATCGATGGCTCTCTTTGAAGTTTTCACCTCATTTGTCCGACGAGAGATTTGTGTAACGCGTCTCTCTACGCTCAGAAAATAATATGTTTCTATGTACCAGGATTTGTTCACTATTAACAAATGGTAAAGTTGGATATGACGAAATAAATATGTTCTTAAAGTTAATGAATGATTAATAGTTAAGAAATGCGTACTTTAATGGAACATACCATTTCTCAACAGCCAATAGATGTACCCCTTTCCATCAAAACAAGCCAAAACTATCCTCCACCAGGCGTCACTGAGACTGGTAAAGGAGAGAATATCTGTCACCAAAAAGCTTTTGGACCAAAATTCCCAAAAACTCATTATACTTCCCTCACGCCTATCTGACTTTTTGGGGCTACAGCTGTGGGAAGATGTTGACCGTGTCATCCACGAACGAGCCCTTCGCTGTGCAGACCTAAGGTCCAATAATCAAATAGAGAAATTCAGAAAACTATGTCCACAGACGAAGCAGCCCCTCCTAACACACAGTAAAAAACCTAAGTAACCACACACTCTCCGCAGCTGAAACATCAGTCCTCGCGAAAAGGCACAATTTCGCCATTACACCGACAGAAATTCCGATAAGAGAAATCATTAGGCAGGTGGAAACTGCCAGCTATCGTATCCCACTGGATACTGGCAACGACATTAGGAAACGGATAACCAATATTCTACACAAGGCAAAACCTCCTCAGCAGAATATCACGAAGGAAGAATACCTTGCCCTTCACAATTTGAAGAAAAACAAGGACATCTTAATACTACGAGCTGACAAAGGGAATGCAACTGTCATCATGGACCAAACGGACTACGGCAGTAAAATTATGAACCCGCTCGAGGACACTAAAACGTACAAGAAATTATCACGTGACCCTACATTAAGTGTAGAAAAGAAAACAACAACATTTCTAAAGAAGGCTGGTCTATCGGAAAACCTAACCAAAGCCCTTACAGTGTAAGATCCTTAGTCTGCCCAAGACCCTTAGTCTGCCAAAAATACACAAAAACAATATCTCACTAAGGCCCATTGTCAGCAACATAGGCAGCGCTACATATCATTTGGCACGTTTTCCCTGCAAACCTTTGCAGGAACTCGTAGGCCTTAACAATTCCCATATCCAAAACTCCCGGGATTTCGTGAACATGATCCAGTCCATCAAGATACAACCAGAAGACATTTTAATGAGTTTCGATATTGTATCGCTGTTTACAAACGTCCCAACCAATGAAACCCTGAGCATAGTTAGAAATTCCAAAAAAGTTGCCCCTAACCTATTGCTCCTCATAGAACATTGCCTAAACTCTACATATTTCCAATTTTAATCCCAGTTTTATGAACAAACTTCAGGCGCAGCCATGGGTTCCCCTATTTCCCCAATCATCGCCAACATCTTTATGGAAAACTTCGAGAACAGAATTCTGCAAGAAGCTCCCCTCAAGCCCTCCACCTGGTTCCGATATGTCGATGACACCTTCGTCATTTGGAGTCACGGCAAAGAAAACCTCAATAATTTCTTAACCTTCCCCAACTCCCAGCACCGCAATATGCAACTCACCATGAATATAGAACAGAACAATGAAATCCCTTTTCTGGATGTACTGGTTCAACGGAAGAACGATGGCACTTTGGGCCACAGAGTTTATCGAAAGCCAACGTGTACGGATAGATACCTTCACGCTACGTCCCATCACCACCCTTCCCAAAAACAGTCGGTCATAAGCTCTTTGGTCTAGAGAGCTCTAGCGATCTCTGAACCAGTCTGCTTGGAGGTTGAACTAGAACACCCACGAAAAGCTTTAGGAGATAATGGCTACAAGCCAGGCAACGTCAAAAGAACGATGAAAAATCTAAAAAGAAAAATAGCTGACCCGAAAACGGTAACAGCACCTGAAGGGGAGAATGAAGGACAAATAACAGCAACAACTTCCCTGCTGTACCTTAAGGGCATAGCCGATCGCATAGGCAGGGTCATTGGAAAACATAACGCGCGAGTCATCTTCAAATCTCAGAAGAAGCTGGCACAAGTGGTTCCGAGTGCAAAACACCAAAGACCATCATTAACGCGGTCCTCTAGTTTCTCGGCTGTTTATTTACGGCTTTTTCAATAATTTTTTACGGGCAAAGCATCTAAAGAATCAATCTCATTGTTTTTGCATAATCTTTATTAACATTTAAATAAGCTTTACAAATTTTTTGAAGTCAACATATATAATAGAATAAAGGTTAGTGGTGGCCGACAGGAAGACATCAAGTAAAAGAGGTGCTTGACGGTGACCAAGATTGCGGCTGTTCTGCTTATCTGAAATCAAAAAACCAAACGGCATTTTAATCTTCATATTTAAGACTAGCGATTGAACTAGAGTGAATTCTAAATTACAAAAATTGACTTTTTTATACACTTTTGAAAATTACATTCTATTTTTTACTCATTTTTCTCAAGTTTCTTTTTCTCGTACAAAAAAAACTATCGAAGCAATCATGTTCAATCGCTGGCTTATAACATATTAAAGATGCTGTATAAATTTGAACAAGATCGGTGCAGTAGTTTCTGAAATATCGTGGTCACCGTTTCGAAAAATGGTGTTTCGAGAAAAACGCGTTTGAAAGTTCGCGCTCCGGGCGCGCGCTCCGTATACCTGCTCTGTTCCAGGGCCGTAACTTGTGAACCACTTCGAATATCGAAAAATCCTTTGGCACACATTTTCTACATATGTTGTAGATGTGATTTATGAAAAAAAAATAGATTTTTTCGACCCGAGAAACTAGAGGACCGCCTTAAGTGTACCAGCAGTGTATAAGATACCCTGCTCATGCGGTAAAGTGTACGTAGAAGAAACTGGGAGGAAGATCAGTACACAGATCGAAGAACACCAACGGTGTATCAAATATGGCCATATTGCACAATCAGCGCTGGCCGAACATTGGACTGGTCATGCCATTCAGTTCGACAAATCCCAAAGTCTTGCCCCATCAAACAGCTATTTTTCCAGGAAACCGAGAAGGCCTGGAAATCCTAAAACATCTGAACCATCTAAACAGAGATGGAGGATATCACCCAAATCCTATTTGGCACATCGCCCTCCCGGTTTTTTAATTGACCAGCTGAGAAATAAAAACATTTCATTGGCTGGTGCAGTGATCTGGAACGATGACTGCAACTATATAAGGAATACCTGAGACACGAGAGCTTCAGTATCGGAGCTCTCAGCCCTGATGATGCAGACTGTAACGTTTGCGAAACATGTGCACAACGTTGATCCTTAACACGGCCTCCATTCGGAAGCCACAAACTCTTCTGGCCAATAGATATACAGTTGGTCTAACCCAATGCTTGGTATTGATGTACTATAAATACTTGTATCCTATAACCGAGGCGTTTATTTGATGAGACCAGTAGAAAAGGTTTCTGAGATATAAAGAATAGTTCAGCGATCGATATTTTATATTCGCACAAATCAAGATTCGCCCAATGAATATTTAGACAAAGAATTCATTGACTGTCGGCAGATGAATGTGCAATTGAATCAGTGTAGCACTATAGTATCAATGACGCAGTGTGCATCAACAGCTACTTCTGTAGAGATTTGAATTGAATAATTGAAAGATTTGAGGCCATTTTACATGTAACTCTATACGGGGACGTACGCAAATTACGTAACGCAATTTGGGGGGCGGGAGGGTGTTCGGCCAGGCGTTACGGTCTTACGTACGTGAGGGGAGGGGGAGGCCAAGGTTTGTGTTACGTCACGTTTTTAGAACTGTCAGAAATAGCAAAATTGCGACGTGCTCAAGTGTTGAATTAAAAACTCGCGCGCAATTTTACCGCGGAAAGTTGACAGCTTTTCCATACGAAATGTCAGTTAAGAGGGAAAGCCACTGTGCAAGTTTTTGAACAGTGACGTTCCCGCTTTCCCCAAGCAAAATTTGATTTTTTAAAAATATTTCTTGTAAGTACATAGATTCAAAAATATGTTGCCGAAATTTTAAGTCAAAAGTCCGAAAGTTGATAGAGTTACAGTCACTTTAGTGAGAACAGGTAGCGCGACCGGTTAGGACCCTCATTCCCTACAGGTGTGGCGTCGTTCACAATAGATGAAGTGCAGGCTCTTATTATCTTGTGAAATATAATGAAGATAAAGAGCCACCATATTGCCTGAGACTAGATACTTTAATGTAAGTATCAATATTCGAGAAAAAAGCATAACTTTAAATGAAGAAAAATGGAATGAAAACTTTGAACGCCTTTTCCTCAAAACAACTTTTTCCACCTTGTCCCGGCAAATTCTCAAAAACTTATCAACTGATTTACAATTTTTATTTTTTTTATTTTTGTAATCGCAGTGACTGAAGTTGTAGTAGCCGATTTGTTAAATTTTGATAATGACTATTTTTAAAGACTGCTTGAATACAAAAAACAAGCCTTGAAAATAGACAAAAAAATGGACAAATTCTCGCTATTCAAGCACCCGTTACGTAACGGAATAGAGGCGGGTTCGGGGGGTCCGACCCTGGTACGTGGGGCGGGCGGGAGGGGGTAAAAAATTGGGGAATTTGCCGTTACGTTATTTGTGTACGCCCCCTATACGGTTAGATTGCATTCGTTGAATAAAAGAAAAAAATTACACGAAATAAACGTATTTGTAGTAAAAAAATTCATTCTATTAAATGTGCCATATACATAGCATTTTTTCTCCGGTTGTACATTCATTCCAAATCTGTTCAAGCAATAACTTTACGATTATTTAATTGTACCTACTGTAAGTTTAATTATGTTTACCGTCGTCCCATTTTTCTCAAATTTCGAATGTTAAAATAAAAATTACCTGAAAGCATTCGGTAATTTATCGAAAAAAAAATTCAAAGAATTTATTCTAAAAAATGTTTTTTCGATAAGTTATCAAATTCTAAATTTCAAAAATTCTAAAAGTTGTTGGCTTTGAGAATTTTTTCTTAAACATTCGAAATTGAAAAATAAAATAGATCGAGACAGATAACCATAATAAAACTTTTACATAATACGCAGAATTAGGTGTTCTTTAACATATAAATTTAAAAAAAAAAAACAAATATAAATATCACCAACGCTAAAAAACAATCGTGAAGCACAAAAACTGTAAAAATGAAAGTCAACATCAGTTCTTACAATTTTTCAGTATTTTTTATTTGGAAAAAAATCCAACATTTCAAATAAAATAATTAAATTAGCTCTATTATTGCCCAAATTACGAGCATTTGAAAAAAAAATAGTTTCCGAGCCGTTTGAGAAAAAGTTCTGAAAAAAAAAAACATTAACACTCGTTTCAGTTGGTACAAAAACATATACAGTCGAACCTCGATAAAACGAATCTCTACGGAAGTTCGTCATATCGAGTTTTCGTTATATCGAAGTCATGTTCCTTAAAATGTTCTTTAAAAATATACATTAGTACCATAAATGTAGGGATATTTTGTAAAGAAAGACAGGTTTAAATTAGAGAAATTTCTACAAGGAATGAGCAATTAGAGCATAATGGATATTATTATGTCGTTGTATCAAAATTCGGGTGTCTATCGGAAGAGAATGGACAAGTCTCGTATATCGAGGATTTCGTTATATAGATGTTTGTTATATCGAGGTTCGACAGTACGAAGATCAACCAAATCAAAATCGGGATCGCGTTAAAACCTCGGTGATTTGGCATGGAATACCTTATATATTTTCCATACATACATGTCCAAAACGTGACATTTCGATTCCTGCAGATTTTTGTTCATGTAAGCCCGTAATATTATTTGCATGAAAAATTGTTATAATGTGCGATAGCAATGAAAAAAAACATCAGTGCATAACGGATATCACAAATAATTAGCAAAATAAATAAGGGTCGTAAGAAAACTGATTAAGTAGACATTCTACATGCATGGTCGGTATATTTATTTCGTAGCTTCATACGCGTGGCAGTGCAAGAAGCAACCATTGACAGTTCATTTTGATTGTTTAATAACTCTCCGGGCGTAGCTATTTTTCTAATGTCATGTTTAGTACTTTGATAAAACCAATCCAAGTATACCAAAAGTAATTCATTAAAAACAGTTTTAAAAAACTGTATGTGTTTACACAAGTCGAAAGAATGGTAGCGTGCTATGATCAAGCAAGCAAAGCAAACGACGTGTGAAAAGATGCATGTAGTATGCATCCAAATACTTGAATGCCTAATATAATGCATCCAAATACTTGAATGCCTAATATAATATTCTCTATACTTTCGAAAGTTTCCTGAAGATTCGGTAGGTCCCACAAAACAAGCAAATCGTTAATTGATGCGCAGATGCGATCGTATCTACGTCGCGACTGCGCACGAACGAGCTTGCGCGACAAAGGGCCGATACTTATCTCAAGTACAGATTTATTAACTATTAACAAATCATTATTTGACAAAAGTTGTCGATTTTTTAAACAATTATTCGCTAACTATTAAGAGGGCTATGTTTGATTTTAAAATTATTACCATATATTCATTTTGTAATAAGTGTACGACTGTTAACTCGAAGAACTAGTGGGCCAACATCTTTAATACAGATTCATTAATAGTTGATAAATCCTTATTTGCATTAAATAGAGAAGTTGTCGTCTCGACTGTGTGACTGCTGCGGCTCAAATGCGGCCGAGATAGGGGTTTTGCATGACGATCAGTCAATTGTTGTGACATGCTCATTTGCATTGCACACAGGATAGTCGCGTCAACGATACGTTACCGGCCCCAAATGTCAATATATTAATTGTGAAAAAATCTCTACTCCTTCGAACTGTATTTTGATTTTTTTACGAGGGGAAAATGTGTTTGACACCATAGGTGAGACACACGTACTCTCCCGTGTGTCGAACTTTCCCTATGGCCTACCGACTGAAAACCTCCTCCGTCCTGTCTCCGCGGGGTGGCAACACGGAAGTATAACTTCACCCCCGCGGGACCTGACCATCGTCCGTTTCGTGCCGTTTGTCTGTCCCAAGGATCCCGTTCATACATCACCTTTCATTCCTTTGTCATTTATTGTCATTCACTCTCCAGGCATCCGTCCTCTTTCGTTCCTCTCAGAACCGCCTCGATAAACGCGGCGACGAGTATCCAGCTGTCTTCATCCTGTAGCATCGTTCCGATTATGTTATCAGGTGTGATAACACCTGCCCTCCATTCTAGTTGTTGTCTTAGTACCGTCCATCTGTCGCACGTGAAGAACGTATGTTCCACGTCGTCTCGTATGTGTCCGCAGTACTTACAGTCTGGCGTCCGTGCCCATTTCATGTCGTGTAAGTATTGCTAAAGTATCCATGTCCGGTGAGGAATTGAGTTACGTAGAAATTTACCTCTCCAAAACCCCGCTCCGTCCACCATCTTGGGTCCCGTATAAGTCGCCTGATCCGCCTTCCTCCCGTCTCAGTGTCCACCGTCTCAGGGTCCTTTCCTTTTCACGCGTTGCCGCGTCAGTCCTTTCGGTCCGTTCGTCGCGCTTGTACCCCCATGGAAATTTATGTATGTAAAATATATGCAGAAAATATATGCTACATATATATATATATATCGGTCGCATATATAGTGACGAAGAATAGAATAATACGTATATTTTCAGTATATATGCACTAAATATATGACGCATATATGACCCATATATTTTCGATATATTTTTCTGACCAAAACATATATGCTACGTATAAACACTATATATGATGCATATATGAGGCATATACGACGCATATATTTTCAATCTATTTTTTTTTCAGAAAAATATATCAAAAATGTATGCGTCATATATGACTCATACATGTGTCATTTATGCGTCATATATGACGCATACATTTTTGATACATATTCCTGACAAAAAATATATGCTGTGTATAAACACTATTACCGTTAAACTTAATAAAACTTAAAACTTAAACTTAAAAAAACTTAACTTACAGTTAAAGTACGCTATTACATATAAACACTATATACAGATATGCTACGCATATCTGTATATATGTGGCATATATGTACCATTTATGCAGTATATATGTGGTATGTACGCAGTGTATATGCAACTTATATGCTGAATATATGTGGTATATATGCAGGGTAAATGCTACATATATCATTGATATATGATACATTGATATACAGTAATACCACGCATATACATCTCATATATAAAAACGTTACGAAAATTAGAATTTGGCACATATATGCAACATATATTTTCAATATATGGCATACATTTCACATATATTACAATTATTAATAAAATAAATGAGCAGTATATTTTTGCGTATATAAATTCCCATGGGGGTAGATTTGTTTGCGTTCCGTGGCTAGTAGGTCTATAAGAATTACGCCCGCCACCACCAGAACCGCCTCGCCTGAGACGAATCTGTAGGCCCACGCTATCCTTAGTGCACCCTGTCTTTGTACGTACGTCATTGCTTTTCTGTATGTTTTTACGGCGAGCGTGTCGACCGAGATCTGTGCGCCATACAGGAGGATCGAGTGAGCCGTCGTCATCAATAGTTTGCGTATCGATGGTTTTGGTCCGTGCGTGTTGGCCATGAGGCGGCTAAGCGAAGCAATCTCCACCGCCGCCCCCTCGGCCGTCCGTTTTATGTGTGGCCAAAAGGTCAGCTTCGTATCCAGGTTCACCCGCAGATACTTGGCCTCCCTCCTAGTTGCCGTTCGTTCCGTCCCCACTGCCATCGGTATAATCGTCGGTATCCGTCGTCTGGTCAACATCCCGACTGGAAATGTTGTTCCGGCACCCGGATCACTGATCACGCAGGTTTCAAGATACGGTCCAGAATACCGTAGAAGCGCCCGCCTGATCTGTGCTGGATATCCACCGGATTAGTGAATCCAGAGAACGGGTGTAATAAAGACAAACTGATCCGTCCTGAATCAGGCAATTTTGCGAGGGCCTTATTAGAGCGCCGAAGTCCGTGCCTGATCGGCGCCGTATGTCTGCCGGATCAGTAGTTCCCACATGCCGGTGTGAAAAGGCAGCATTAAGCAGGCCGACATCAGGTGACCCGTAACGCGCCCCTCACATGGCTCTGTTAAGGTTATCCGTCTAATGCCTGATCGATTTTCCTTCTCCCATCCGTGTTCCAACGTTGGCTAATCCAGTAGACATCCGGCTCAGATCCGCCGTGCACTTCGAAGTGTATGCCTGATCTGCGCCGGATGTCTACCGGATAACCTTATTCGGAGCCATCAAAGTAAACAACTGATGAGTTGCTGAGTGCACAATTTCGGCAAGATTCTAATCAAAGTAATATGGCGTCCACGCGGACGCCGTCATCATCAAATCAAGGTACAAAGAACGAATGAAAATTAATTTGAAGTTTGCATCGCGGAAATGTAACGCTTTTTTTCTTCTCTTTTCAGGCGTTTATTTTCATCAGTATCAAAAGGTAATCAATTAAATCAATAAAATTAAATTTTATTGGCACAACTTAAATTTTTTTTTTCTTCCCATCATCATCAGACGCCTTTTTTTTTGCAAATTCTGGTCATAACACTAATGAGAATATATAAAAACGGGTGAGTTATTTCCACAGCCTAAATAGGCAAAAAAATATTATCGTTGCATTGCAACGATGCAAGCTTCAACGTCATGAATAAAATTATTGACATTCTTTAGAATAGAATTAGAACAATAAAAATATGCAAAGAAAAAAAGAAAGTTTACACAAGTATTGGAATGGCTAAATAGGTAGCATGCTCAGCTCTAGAATTAGAAGACGTAGGTTCAGTCCCGAAGGTAGGTAAACAACTTCAACGATGCGGGGTATGTTTTATTTCAATTATAATATAGGCAGGGTCATAAATAAAGGAGATGGAAACAAAAAATACCGCCAACATTTTTTTATCCGATATTTTGTAATTTTTTTACTTTTCATTTCAGTCAAAGATACAGCAATCGGATCAGGGCCTGAAGAGGTATACTGATCAGTTACGTTACCGGCATCCGCGTCATGGTCGGATGCAAGAAAGCGTTTCACGCCCGGTAAATCCCTTATCCGGCGGCGGGCCGTGGTACGGAGTACGGTATTCCGGATGCAGTCCTAGTGTGCCCCGTAGCAATATTTCTAGTCGGGATGAGGATCTCTGTCTTGTCTAGTGCAAGAGTCAGTCCATGAGGTGTCATCCATCTGTCCATGCGCCTCATGACCTAGTTAAGTGTCAGCTGGGCTAAATCTACGTTGCGCTCCACGATCATCGCCGCTACGTCATCGGCGTAAGCGACGAGCGATGCGTTCCGCATCATTTCCAGCCTCAGCAGGCTGTCGTATCCGGACAAATCCGGATCTAGTATGGATCCTTGCGCAAACCCCGCGGTAATGTTACGGGTCACCGGTCCTTTTTCCGTCTCGTACGTGATGTGTCTGTCATTAAGGTAGTCCTTTAACCCGTCCTTTACCCGAAGGCGGTAGGGAGGGATCCCGAAAGTACCTTCCAGCGCCCCCAAGATATCCACGCACCATAGCCGAGTTTTAGGCGTTCTCACGTCCAGTGTCACCAGTATAACTCGGGGGCCTTGCCGCGTGGAAAACTTCGTCCGTCTCGCTGACGGTCTCAGCCACTTCGCGGATCGTCCCTATCGTCGGTCGTCCTTTGCGGAACCCTTACTGGCCGTCTGTCAGGCCGCATTTATCGAAAGTTAGAAGTTCGAAAACTTCGCCCATCGTGTCCAGGAGACTCAGGGGTCTGTTGGAAGACGGTATATAGGGGTTCCCTTTTTCCTTTACTAATGAGGACCAATCTAGACGTCTTCCAGCGCGTGCTGAACGTCCCTGTTGTAAGACATTCGTAATACATATCGAGGAGGATCCTGGGTCTCAGGCGAGCCATCAGCCGCAAGATCTCCCCGGGCATGCAATCCAGTACGGGTGGTTTCCCCGTTTTCAGAGAGGTAGTAGCTTTGGTAAGCTCCTCCTCGGTAAAAACAAGGGATGTCGAGTTCGTCGTGCGCGTACGTCGACTCACCCCTCATCGCAAAGCTGTCTCCAGCAGCGCTTCTTGCTGTTTTTGTTATGGTGATCGTCAGCGGTCTCCGAGCCGTTTTGTATTGCGTCGTTCGTGCGGCCGCGTATGGCTTGTTCCTTTCCCGGGCTCGGTACATTCGGCGTTTCGCTTGTATACGGAGTCTCCGCAGCTATGTGATCTCGTCCGTCCACCAGTACGTCGCTCGTATGTTCTGTCGTGTGCTTTTGCGCGGCATTGAAGCTTTGCGTAAGCGTGCCGTCAGTTTTGTTGTCTCGTCTACGAGTCGTTCGGTCCTCCTCCGTCCTGCCAGTTCGTGCGGTGCTGCTTCTGAGGGTGGACTGCTGCCAGTAGCACCATCGAGAACATGTCGCTGTCCAGTTTGAATACATTCCACCGCGGTGGTCGTTCCGGCCTGTTACGTCACGTCGCTGTAAGTCGCGCCACCTCAAAGACGATGTATCGATGGCCGCTGGCCGTGTAGTCATCGATTAGCGTCCATCGCCTCATTAGTGGCAGGATACCGTCTGAGATCATTGTCACGTCCGGTATCGAGGAGCCCACCTCCGGTCTTATGTATGTCGGTACTCGTCCCGTGTTGGCGAATGTCAGGTTCAGTCTTGCTGCCATATCTAGCAGCAGTCGTCCGCGTCTGTCCGGCTTGGTCATGCCCCACTCGATCGCCCTCGCATTAAGGTCGCCCGTGACTATCAAGTTCCCGGTCAGCTTCCTCAATGCGTCTTCCATCGTGCCCATTTTCGTTACAAACTCTCCAGCGGAGTAGTTCGGGGTCAAGTAGACGCTGACGTGAGTCAGAGCGCCCACTCTCACTCAGACGAAATCGTCCACCGCTCCGCAGTCGAGAACGAGCATGCCGTGGTTTATAACCTACATGGCCAACGTGCCCGTGCTATTTTGCAACCACGTCGGGTTAGTCGTGTACCTGTATTGTTCGCTTAGTATGAGTCCGTCAGCGTTATGTTCCGTCGCAATTTGAGAAAGCAGGAGGTGTGCTTCCTCGCATCTGTACATGTTTCCTTGTAACACCGTCACGTCTGTGTCTTTTTCCTGCACTCCTCCAGCGCCGCCCTGACGACCTCACACGCCGCTAAGCCCGGTACATGCACGGTACTTCCGTGCCCCGCCTCAGTGCACAGGAAGCATGTCGGTTCCTGTCTGCAGTCCTTACCGACTGCAGTCCTTACCGACGTGCATTTCCGACACATTTCCGACATCTTTGCCTTCTGCCCGGTCCGTTGCATTGCGTCCTAGTATGTCCGTACCCAAGGCACTGATAGCAGTTTGTCACTTCCGTCCTAGGTCTGAAGCGGCAGTACACCCATCCCATCTTCAGCCGTCCTTTCTTGAGTAGGGCGTTCGCGGCGCCCTCCTTAAGCTCGCACACAGCTGTCTGTGGTTCGTGGGCCCGAATATATGCCCCTTCGGATCCCTCGTGTCCTTTGACTCTAGTTGCAGTGCCTCCGTCACTTCCTCTTTGTCAGTAACATAGTCCATATCCAGTATGTACAATCTAACATTGGAGGTCATGTCCCGTACCTGTGCGTCCGCTCCTAGGGCTTGCTGAAGCTTATCCTGGAAGTTCTGTCGGTCTTCCGCCCCGCTTTTGACGCGGAGCAGGACACCTCCGTTCTTTGTCATGCGGTAGCCGCTGACTTGCACCTTTTCAGTCGCAGGGTCAACGGCTTTCATGCGTCGCAGTGTCTCAACGTACGTCTTGCCCCCACTGGGTCTGATGAGGACTATCCCAGCACCGGTTTTCCGGGCCGGGCGGCTTCCATTCTCTCTCTTCACCGTCGACGTCGCAGTCGTTGCTGTTGGCACCGCAATTGCAGTCGTCGGCGTTGTCGTCATCTGTCTGTTCTGTCTTATCTGTTTCCGCATGACCGTTTGCCACGGGGTGGACTCCACACCTCTTGGCCGTTTGGCCGGCGTCAGGTCCGGGCTTGAGCCCGTGATCTCGCGCTTCCGTTTCATTTGTGGCGTCGCTTGTTCATTCGTGCCACGCTGTCCCTCAGGGGTTCCGAGCACGTGCATTCTATCACATCCGTGCCACGCCTCGTCTACGGCTCCCCGGATCCTTGCCATGTTAATCGTTATTATGGTGCTCATGTTCCCTTGCACCCGCGTCTTCTCTTCCATTATCACCAGGCATTCCCTGATGAACTGTAGTTCCCTGATGAACAACCCCTAATCTTTGCCCTAGCCGTCTCCGCTACAGACGCGATCGGTCCCGTCTTTTGTCCCGTTCGTCCGTCCGTTGGTCCTCCTGTCTGTGTCTTCACCGGTATGTCTTTCGAATGTGTTTGTGTAGGTGTTTGTGCTTTGTGTGTTTATGTGTGTTCTCGACGTGTCGGGTGGATAACACACCGGTTGCACACCGGCGGCTATTGCGAGATCGCTAAGCGCGCTCCCGGGCGGTGGGCTCGCCAAGATCCCTACGCCTTTGAACTGTATTATCACATCATAATTGCAACTCATTATTTGATGACCACAATTACATCTACTGAGTTAAGAGAAATAAAAGTTATAAAATAAATCGTTATTTTTAAAGAAGTACTATGGCTATAAAATTTTGTCATGAGAACAAGAAAATTTCCTAACGACCAATGAATTTTGTCATGAGAACACGAATATTTCTTAACGACTAACAAATTTTGTAAGAGTTAATGAATATTTGTATAAAAGTGCCAACTAAATATATTTCTTTACGATAAACAAACTGTTTTCTCAATGTACCAGCCGCAGCCATAAGTATTCAGCTATAACAGCGCGGCTATTTCGATTGAAAAGCAAGCCGGTGGTGGTGGGGATGTGGAAGCGCGCTGCTTTCGCAAATCGGAACTGCACCGGGCAATTACCCGAGAGAATCCCATATCCGTATACATGTATTTCTCTATCGGTACATACGAGCGTACAATCGAGACACGTCGAAAGCCTCGGCAAATTATTGTGTTCCCGTGCCGCGCATTGCTACAAGAGCGAGAGAGAGGGAGGAGACACCGCGTTATATCCTTGTGCACGCATATAGATCGATGCGTCTATTCGTACAGCGAGCATTCGGCAAAACCCCTACGCGATTCAAACGGATGGGCACCTGCGACCTCACCGAACCAATTGTACCTATCCAAAGATAAATAAATCTTTTACAAGAGTGGTGGAAAGAGACGAGTCCAAGAAGCGAGGAACCACTGGCCCCTCATCTATATATTCCTTTCCGCAGAATACTCACGATAGGGGGACCATACACCTCTGTTACTTTAATTCTCGATCCTCCAATTAGATTATACACACTCGACGTCGGGGCCAATACCAGTTTTCGAGAGCCAACCTCACCAGGAAGAAAGAAGAAAGAGATAAAGAAAGAAGGGCGGGGGGGGGGGGGTTGAACGGGCTGGACCACCGGAGCTTTGAGGCTGCGGTCAATGGTCGTATTTTACGGCTTGCCCTCTATGTTTGGAACTTACAATTTTCTGGCCGGAATACTTCACGTAATGTCTACCCGGCCAGAACATTGACATATCCTGAAATGTGAAGCCTGTCTTTAAAACGGAATGACACCTCATCGCGGTCGATATGGTAGAACAATTGAAGATACCCAAAAATCTCTGAAACGGCTCTTCAGATCCCGTCGAAACTTTGCCAAACGACGTCAAATAGATAGACGAACAGCTGTCTGCCCCTCAAATTTTATGAATTTGAGAAAAAAAAATGTAGATTGGGTTATGATAAGCCGTTTCAGAGATTTGTAGGTATCTACAATTGTTCTACCATACCGACCGCGATGAGGTGTCATTCCGTCTTAAGAACTGTGTAAATCTACTTTGCTTTTCACCTCATCAAAGATATTTATAATTGATTACAATTAAACTGATACATGTGTTATAATTCTATTCGCCATTAAAAGCATTCATTTTGTCAATGGTAATCGACGAGGATAAGAATACTTATAATAAATACCGGGATTACAATAAGTAATGATTTTAGCATAACGAATAGCCAAATTATTTAATGAGGCAAAAAGTAAAGCAGGTGTTTCGTGGGTCCTTAACCGCCTTGTCGCCATGCTGGGAAACATAAATGTTCTGGCCGGGAAGACATTACCTGAATGTATTTCGCCAACAATCCGCCAGGTGGTTACAACCCTTTGCACTCGAGCTCTTTTTCGCTCGGATAGTGAATAATAAGTGAGAGTCATCTCTCGAGTGCAAAGGGATAATTAGTATCGGTATATCGTCTAATACTATCTATTTTACTCGGGTAGATCGCCAAAAGCCTTTTCAGTTCTTGGCCGTTGTCCTGTCCAGTTCCTAATCAGTTCCCAGAAAAGGGACCATGGCCTGATATTATTTAGGGTAAGCAGATCAGGGGCAGGTCTTTTTTTCCGACTTAAATTTTTAAACGAGATCACGCTTCGTACAGGCTTTTGCCCGTGCTATAAAATACTCGAACGCGTAACGCGCGTACTTTCAGTATGTCGCGTTGCATAATGCGCCTCGTAATTGTTTTTCTCTTACGAAATAAAGTCGCTTTTCAATAAATACAAGAGAAAAAACGCAATGATTATTTTGTTTATCATCATCCGAGACTACGCGGAAATCACAGGCACAGTTGTTCCTGTTTCCGTTCCGTCGTATTTCTGCATACTTCGCAGCAACACGCGTCTTGCGCAAAAGTGGAAAAAATTCATGCGCAACGAAATGGCGGGAAAGAGCGTCCGCATCCCGCCCAACAACCCGTTCGATCATTCCAATCTTCTTGCAATCTTCCAATCTTCGTACCTATATGAAGGTCGGGGTTACGTCTCGTCTATACCCCGCGCGCGCGGCTCTTTCCAAACAGATATTGCTATTCCTTATCGTTGGGAAAATACAGAGAATTTAACGCGGGGGCTGCCATTTTGTTTTGGTTTGTTTGAGTTCGGGTTTCCTCACCCCGCGATTATGCACGTAGGATTCTCAGCGACGACACAATAACGGAAGAATCCACGGGATTCGAGTGAGTGAGTGAGAGAGAGAGAGAGAGAGAGAGAGAGAGAGAGAGAGAGAGAGAGAGAGAGAGAGAAGCAAAACATTCCGATCCCGTTTATCGTCTTTGTTATAAATATATAATACTCGCTCGGTCTGTGCGACATCCTTGGCTCTTCTTGGCAGAACCATGCGACCCGGCTCGGGGGCAGGGCGGGGCCCTCCTCCTCCATTCAAACTGCCCGAAAACATATCCTGCAAGGGGAAGATACCAAGTTAGATAGCGGAGGCTATGTTCGCTGTACGCGCCGCTCCGCCAATGCTTGTTCTTCTTTTCTAAAATTTATATCTCTTTCGAAATTGAAGTGCCGAGGTTATATTTCGCCCGTTTACGCCGAGAAACCCTCGATGCCGCGCATCTCCTGTTTCCACAACCGTTTGTCGAAGGCTCGAAAAACATTTCCTGGTTTATATTCCACGGGCGACCGTTAACCCGACCGCACAGTGCAACGAAGGATAATACAGCGAGGATCGAGCGAAGTAACGAGAGCTACCACTTCCCTCCCGCGTTTCTTTTATAAATGGGGCCAGCTTCGCAACTCCTTTTTTTTTTCTTTTTAGCCACTGCGTTTCGCATCTGCATTTTAACGAGCCAGCGTACATCGAACGCTGGATTCGCTGGAACGCTATTTCACTGGAAAATTTTTCCAATTAATACGAAACGGTCGGTAAATTGTGCTGGGCTCGGCTAAAATTTACCAACGATACCGCCCGATTCCGAGTGTGGTAAATATTTTAGAAAAAAAATTATCCGAAAAATTGAAAAATGGTAAAAACCCAAACATGTTGCGTCTCAGACGCACCTTGACAACTCGGGGCGCGGAGGTTATCGTATCGATTTGTTCGTAACACTCGATTATCGTTCTCGTTACTGCGGCCGCGGCCCGTGTCTACTTCTGGTCCGAGATATGTATAGGATGGGGGGGGGGGGGGTCGTTTTTTTTTCTTGAATATTAGTCGTCGACAGCGAGAATGATAGTTGGGACGCGATATACAGAGTAGAAAAGAGAATCGCGTTGTACATTGGCCACGCGTCCTTGTCAATCGGACGCGTAAGCGTATAGGATGGTGGATAGTCGATAGGACAGGCTCTTGTATATCCGTCTTTGAACACGTCTAGCGCACTGGAGGGGGAGCGTCGTCTTCCGTCGATGGAGCATGGATTTCCACGACATACTTCTGCATATGCAACCGGATTATCCAATATATAAATATATGTACATATAGGTGAACGAAAGTCGTCGGCGGCGCGTTGACATGCCTGTAGTGTTTGCCACTTTCCGTAAAAACGCACCCGATACTCTCTATATAGGTATACATAAGTGTAACACTAGGTTGCGCGCGCGTGTTCCATATACCTATTAATATTCGAATGAGCGCGGTCGTAGCGGGGCATTGAGCGTATTCAAACATGGGCTAAACATTTCGGTATAGCAGGGGTTATCGCGCTCTCCATATCAAGCCGTGATATGATGATCCATTGGGATACGGTGGCTGTGGATACGCGTGTGTTGATTCGGAACGGCCACACTGCAAAAACTAGGCGTGTTTGACGTGTGTTCAAAGTATGTAGAAGTAACACAACATAAAGGCTAGGCACGCGTTGCCATGTTGATTCTACACACTTATGCATTTGGTAACACGTAATGCGTTAAAATTACACACGTGAGTATGCAATTTTTACGCATTAAATTATTACACTCCTCCGTAGCTGTGCCCATCAATAACACGCTTATTCGAACACATAAAGCGTGTAGAATCAACATACAAGACGCATATATACACACATTGGACTAAAGTTGTTGATAGCAACGTTGTTGATAGACACGTTGATAGCAATACACGAGCAAAAATAACACGGGAAAAAGCAACACAGTTTGAGTATGTTGATTGCGAGTTAATGATCACATGTTTTAAAAATCACCTTGGATACGGCATCACGTGAAACTCAGTTGATTTGACATCGATTGATAACCAGTTAATTGGAGACCACATTTGGTCTTAACTTTTTGTTTCATTGATAGATCATTTTTCAGTTTGTCACGTGGAAGAATCTGAAATTGGAATCCATTTTCCAAAACCTCGATAGCTGCATTGAATCTTCAGCGACGTATTTTTGTTTCGAGCCGTCATCGTGATGCTGTATGAGAACCTAGCCTATGCGAAGACAAGAAAAATAGTAACACCTCTCATACATACTACACACTAATATATAATTACTGTTGAGTTCAGTTCAATAAATGCATATATTTTGACGATAAAAAGCTTTTGTTATTCAATTTATTATTCCGAGGCATCCCATGTATATACAGTACTGCAAAAGTAAGTGTGTTGTTTTTACACACTTGGAGTGTGTAAATGGCTGTAGACACTTTTTACACGTTTTAATGTGTGTAAGAAAATAACACACGTAAGTGTGTTGTTTAAACGCATCTATCCGTGTTATTTTTACACCGTTCTTTTTCACACATGTTAAAACGTGTAAAAAGTGTCTAGAGCCATTTATACACCTAAAGTGTGTAAAAACAACACATTTGTTTTTTCAGTGCAGGGTCGGAGTTGGTGAGTAGCGCGTGGCCTCCAGAATTCAAAATTATCGGTTAAATTTCACGTAGAATGGTATGCAACACTTGAAAAAAAAAACACTCCACAGATCTGACAAAGAAAAAAATGGTCACTCTCATGGAGGGCTTTTTTTTTTAAATAATATTTTAAAGCGTATTTCTTTTAAAAATGATGGAAAAAAACCACACGCGATAAATTCTATAGAAAATTCTATGGAACATAATTTTTTATGTGGCACGTGGATTGAGCCAACTATTAGTTTCTTCAAATTTGGCCGTGTAAGTATCCGGAAAAAATTGATATATCTTCATCCATATTGCTTCTTACAACTTGTGAAGAAGGCCTATGAACGTTTTAGTAGGTACTTAGCGCTAGACGCTTACATCGACCGGTATACGCCATTTGTCTAAAAAAGTTGACAATTGTATGAATGAAAAAAAAAAAACGAGAAAAAACTTTAAAATAACCCATCGCGCAAAGAATCATTTCATGTGTCAAGTTTAGTCCCAGTGATCGATGAGCTTTCTCTGACTGACAAGGGGACCTTGCCAGGCACGCAATCGTTTTCGGGGCGTCAGGAAAGTGTAGGGTTTGGTCCCAAGTGACATCCCCTGCCACCGTTCACCCTGGTGGGCCCTGGTTTTCTCAAAATCGACCAAACAAAATTTATGTGACGATTTTTGAACGTCAAAAATAACAAGAATTTTCGAAGCGGCGTGATAGCCTAGCGGTTAAGGTCTTCGGCTAGTACGCTGCTGGTTTTGGGTTCGTGGGTTCGAAGTTCTGCTACCGCTACCGTTTTTTTTACATCGAAATGCTTGTAAACGTTAATTTTACTTATTCACTTCAATTTAAATCCAACTTTGTTTTATTGCGTTTAGAATACTTGCCCGCGTGATTGTAATCACCGTTACAAAAATTTTGTATGTCCAATTCTTTTTCTTATATTCTTCTTTTAGTTTGAACTTATTGCTCTTTAAAAAAATTTTTTTTACAGATTTTCTTTGTTTTAATTAATTTGCTTCTATAGTTTGATATTTTCGTCGGTATTAATAAAATTGTTATTTTATTTACACTTGATTTGAATTTTGGTTTTCTACGATTCCTTATTTCGTTTACACCGTGTTTAAACTCTGTTTTTCATTCCCTCATATTAACAATAATGGAAGCTAATAGAAACAATTAAAAAAGCGAGCAATAATTATAATCTAGATAAAGAATATAAGAAAAAAATTGGATTTACAACATTTTTGAAACGGTGATTACAATCACGCGGGCAAGAATTCTAAACGCAATATAAAAAAAATTGTATTTAAATTACAGTAAATAAATAAAAATACCGTTTACAAGCATTTCGATTGAGAAAGATAAATAGCGGTAGTAGGACTCCAACTCACGAACCCAAAACCGGCAGTGTACTAGCAGAAGACCTTAACCGCTAGACTATCGTGCCGTTTCGAAAATTCTTGTTATTTTCGAGGTACACAAATCGTTACACAAATTTTCTTTGGTCGATTTTGCGAAAACGAGGACCCACCAGGGTGAAACCAGGAGGCATGGGGTCACACTTAAGACCTAACCCTACAGTACCCTGAAAGAACGTCTCGAAATCGATTGCGTGCCAGGCAAGGTCCCCTTGTAAAAGCCGGCACGCATACGATGCTGTATATTCGTGATATTAATTCCTCAATGATTCGGAGGAGATGCGGACGCGGCAAATTTGTCCAGAATGTTCAGAAAATGTTCAGAATATTCTGATTTGTCCTGATGTTCAGAAAAATTCGGGCTCAATTTTTGTCCACAGCGCCGAAGTCGTGGAAGTTAATTTTGGGGTTGAAAAAGGGGGGTGAAATTTTGAAAAATCAATTCTAATTCGATAAATCTTTAGGAAAGATTCATGCAATTTTTGCTCAAATCGGAACGTTGTAGCCCTTGAAAAGACGCGTCGATCAAGTATTTGATCATCTTTCTCTCCAATAATACCTTCAACACCATAAAAATTGTTGAAGTATAAAAAAATAATTGTTTATTGAATAACTAAAAACAATAGCTTTTTCTGGGATGGTTTAAATGCACGAAATGTAGAGAATCATTTTCTCTATGTTTTCGTTTCAATGGTTCACCCTTGAATTTTCCTTTGCACAAGCCCTCTCGGGGGTTAAAAATTCAAAATGAAATTCCGGGCAAACTATGCACCGAAAATAAAGAGATACGAGGTCGGCGCTGTGGACAAAAATGTAGCTAAGGGTTCAAGCTACAAATTCTTCTACGGCGGCGAATTCGTGCGGTTAATAATTTTCTCAGAATTTTATTTTTCATTTTCAACCCCCGAGAAGGGTTGGAAAATCAAAATTGAAGGGTGGTCCATAGAAACAAAAATATAGAGAAAATTAGTCTCTACATTTTGTACATTTAAACTGTACGCGCAAAATCGATTGTTTTTAAGTTATTCAATAAACAACTTTCGTCTGGTATTTGAACAATTATTTTGGGGGTGAAGATATTATCGGAGAGTGATGATCAAATGCTCGATCGACGCCTCTTTTCAAGGGCTATAACGTTTCCATTTGAACAAAAATTCTACGAATTTTTCCTAAACAGTTATTGAATTAAAACTGATGTTTCTAAATGTCCCCCCACTTTTTCACCCCCAAAATGAACTTCCACGACTTCGGCGCTGTGGGCAAAACTAAAGCCCGGATTTTTCTGAACATTTTGTCTCACGGCACCGATCTCGTAGGTGTTGTAGTTTAGCATCAATCCACCCCCATTCCCCTTCATCCCCTAAAAAACCCTGCATGCCGATTTTTAGGCAAACATAGATTTGGCACCCGCTGCACCTACAGAATCACCTGTCAAAAAAACGAAAATGAAATGCAAATCTAAATATCTCGGATCACTACCAAATATTTGGTAGTGATCCGAGATATTTAGATTTGTATTTCATGTATTGTATGTATTTCACGAAGCTATGTAACTTTCAGTGAGCCCAAAAACATCGACTATATTTTTGGCCGCACTCAAAGTTACATAGCTTCGTCAAAAAAAAAGATAACTAAATTTACCGAACAGCGTTTTGAAGGGAACACATTCAGCTTTGTTTTGCTTTTTTGAAATATTTTTTATGATTTTTTTCCGACCCGGTACGAGACGAAAATTTTGAAAAAATTCCAAACGATCCAGTATAAACTTACGCAACTTTTTCCATCTCTGACATTTTCTCTTAAACCCTATAGTTCTTGGGTTACTTTGCATTTTCCAAAGTTTGTCTTTTTCGCCAAAAATGAAATAACTTTGCGAAAAAACCGTAGAAAACTTTAAAAAAAACGAAAATGGAGCTACTGCTACTCCGATCAAGTTTATCATGGATAAACATGACAATTTTTTTTCCATAAGTCATGCGCCCAATTCTCGATGGTCGAAAAAAGTCGAAAAACAGTCATTATAAAAGTGCGTACCAGGTCGAAAAAAAATGATTTAAAACATTTAAAAAAAGAAAAACAAAGCTGATTTTGTCTTTTCAAAACGCCATTCGGTAAATTTGGTTATCTTTTTTTTTACAAAGCTGTGTAACTTTTATCGCGGCAAGAAATATCGACTGATGTATCCAAACTTTTGAGCGGTAGTATATATATATACTGCCGCGCAAAAGTTTGGATACATCATATATATATATATATATATATATATATATATATATATATATATTAGGGTGTGCGGAAAAAAATCGATACTTTTTTTTCGGTTGCATCCACCAAAAAAGGGTGAATTAAGGTAAAAAATGAAGAATCCTCGAAGGAGAGCTCAAAAAAAAAATTACTTCGAATGGCGCATTGCATTTGAATATTTTCCATAAGAATAACCCAGGAAAATATTGGGATTTCTGAATGTGGTAGTGCAACTCGTCAGAAAAAAATCACACAAAGATGTCATTAACATATTCTCATGGAGAATCGAATTTCCAACAAAAAAGTTTTTACGAAAAATTAGCTCAGAACAACCGTTCAAGTGGAATCGCTGTCTGAAATTGAATTGATAGAGGAAAAAAATTCAAAAGGCTGTAAAAATCGAATTTTTCGCTTTATGAAAAAACTTTTTGGGGTTTTTTTTTGTAGAGAATGTTCTGCTCTAACATGAAATTTGCATGGAATCGTTCTCAAAATATTTCTCTGATACAAAAAAGAATCAAGTACAACAAGAAATATAAAAGAAACGACATCCATCATTGATCGTGTTTCGAAAAGATTTATTCAATGAATTTGGTTTAATAAGATAAAATAATTTGTTTTTACATTATAATGCTTGATAATCATCGTTCCTTTTTTAAGAGTCTGTTTGTTGCAATTAGGGTATTTCTGTCGATAATTTTGCAAATAAGTGGCATTTTCCGGCCATAATTCAATATGTACTCTCAAAAAATCATGAGGTAAATTGAATTGCTGGAAAAGAAATAAGGATTCTTGAGTTACGAAATCGCTTATGTCTTTTTTTCAGCAACATTTCCCAATCATTTGTTTTTAACAATTATTCATTCGGAAGGATTTTTGGGTTTTTCTCGAGATTGCAGAGCTTGTACCATTTTTGCCTCCACACTTATCGGCACAGCATTGTCGAAAAACGACAAAGCAACAATTTTCTCGTTAAAGTACCACAAGTGACTAGCTAATTTTTTCGAGGCAGCCTCCCCTACTACAGGATTCACTTCGCAATAACGAATGAAATTTTGTAGCAGCGACAGATCTTGATTTGGGGCCAAAATTGGGGAAAAATGTCGTGGTTTCCCGTTCGTGGCGCTAGTGTGAAGCTTGTCATTTTGTACTACGAGCTACCGCATGCTGCCGCTAGCTGGCAGCGTGTGCTATGGCGCGCACGTCGCTTAAATAATAAAATTTAATTTCAGACAGCGATACCACTTGAACGGCTGTTCTAAGCTAATTGTTCGTAGGAACTTTTTTGTAGGGAATTCAATTCTCTACCTTAATGACATTTTTGTGAGATTTTTTTCTGAAGAGTTTTACTACGCCGTTCAGAAGTGCCAATATTTTCCTGTGTTATTCTTATAGAAAGTATTCAAATGCAATGCGCCGTTCGAAATAATTTTTTTTTAGCTCTCCTTCGACGATTCTTATTTTTTTTACCTTAATTCACCTTTTTTGGTGGATGCAACCGAAAATATATATATATATATTGTAACCTTCCGAAAAAACTCCAAGAGAACTAATCGAAAAAAAATGCGGTGCGCTTTTTGGAACTTGCGACCTTTCGATATTCGGTCGCATGGTCGGACCACTGAGCTCCGTCAGCCCACTTACCTCACCGTTCTCGCATAGTCTCGATATTTGTAAAGCAACTTTACTATATATATATATATATATATATATATATATATATATATATATATATGCACACACATAATTCCTCTCTACCCCCCCCCCCCTCTTTGGTGCATGTTGCAATAAAGACAGATCATTAATTCAATCAAATAGCAAAATGTTTGACTCTACAAAAATTCGATTTAATTTCAATTTAAAAAATTAAATAGATACACTTAGTGGATTCAGCTGAATTGTTTTTTCAACACATGAAATCGAATCACAGATTTATTATGAACAAATGAAATATTCAGTTACCTGACGATATATAGATCTTGGTGTGAATAAAAAAAAAATTTAATTAATAATTTCAATAATAGACTGCAATAGGAAAAATTTGATTTCACGAAGAATCTAGTTAATTCAAATTTAAAAAAATTAAATAAATGCATTTAATCAATATCAAAAGAATTGTTCCGTCAGTGTAAGGATGAGAGATTGCGCTGATCGAGTAAAGCCAGGATATACAGAAAGTCGGACGGTCTTGGTTTTGTTTTTTCTTCTTGCTAGACGTTGCCTCAACAAAATAAAAGATTCAAAGGTTCCGTCTGTCCATGTGTGCTATTCTTTCGCGTTGCGTCGAGCAAAGTAATCGGTAGGAGAAGGCACACGGCGGCAGCGGTGGCGGCGTATTCATGTACAGATATCAGAAGCGTGAAATGAACGGATCCGCTCGGATTATTTATGGAATCGCGTCCGGTTGATGAAATTGCGAATCTCCTCGTTTGGTGGCAGGTATCCACGAGCTCCCGTCACCTCCCTTTCCAATTTGGTAAACGACGAGAGTCATCTGGATGAATTGTATCGCGGGCCACAAGCCTCCTTGCGATATCGTGGCAAAAAAATTGAATGAAAACTTAGAACGTGATCGAAAGCTCAGCTCAAAATAACGCTTGTCCTCAAAGATGATTGAACCTTAACGCCGATCGGATCGATTATCACACTAATCATTCGCGCATCGTTGTTCGCGCTAACTCGGGGCAAATTCGAGCTCCACGCCCATGCGCTATACTCAAGGCGTCCTCGCCTCTCCTAGTAATCTCCTTCTCCGTCTTCTCTCGGACGTTTGCACCGCGTAAGCAAACTTGTCGCTCCTCACCGCGTACGTCCGTATCGAGTAGAACTTGCATACCCAACGCTTCTATAATTCTTAATATCGATGCGATTGCATCACTGCGAGACTCGTTTTTTACGTGCGCTTATACAGGAAGTCGAGAGGAGAGGCTTCGGCCAGAGTCTCTCTAGAATGATCGGGTCGCCCCGCAGATTATTTCCTTGCACCCTCGTCCCGTTTCTCTCGCCTCCGGGGGCAATAAATACGTCCTTTCCTAAATCTTCTCCGATCCATCCTTACCAAATTGGTATTGGATCGCGGACAAAAGAAAAAATGCAGCCTCTTAGTTATCCATTGAAAAGTTTGAAGCTCTTGGCTCGTTGTCCGTCCTTGGAAACTTCCTTTGCCCTGTGTCCTCTCCTTTGTCTTTTGTTTGTTAGGTCCTTGTAGCGGGTCGCATCTCTCGGCAATTGACCGGTGCCGCCGGGGGCCGCAAACACCGTGTTTACTCAAGGAAGGGACCGTGTGCGGCAAACCGTACGCCACAGCACCGCCAATGCTCGTCTCTCGTCTTTGTTGTCTGCTTCTATCGGCCGATTCTCGAGCAAGCTCGTCGGCTACGCCCCGCTGCCGATAAACTCTCGGTGCACAATGGACAACGAGAAAGAGCCTCCTATCACCCGAAGGTGTATGCAGAGTTGATCCGAGAGATCGAGCGCTCTCCTCGCTCGGATTTATATATATATGTACCAAATGTAAAGCAACCGTGCGCACGATTGCGGGCTGTTTGTTTGGGTCGAGTGGCCGAGAGAGAGAGAGAGAGAGAGAGAGAGAGAGAGAGAGAGAGAGCTGAGCTCAATGAGAAAAGACGGTGTGTAGCGAGTGGTTCGATCCCGAGTGGAAAACGTAACTCATCACCGCCTAGCCACGAGGTAGTAAAGTTATGTTTCGAATCACCATTAGCTAGCCGTTTTAGCTATTGATTACCCAGCCTTGTAAGGCTTTGTCCCTCTAGTGACTGAATACAAAAAATTACACGGTTACTAGATAGAGAGAAATATTTCACGGCTGTATAATATTTCCGACTTAGCCATGACCTAGTTTTTATTTTAGCTAGTGACAGGAACAAAAAATTAGGTAACGACTAGATACAAAAATTCGTGGCTATATGTATTTTTTGCGTGATTTATTTTGACATTGTTTACATCATTGCACCCTCTTACGATGTTCTTCGTTGTTCATTAATTACCGTTATGATATTTGCGTTATGTTATTTATAAATATATTAATTGTAATATATTCACAGATATATATTTGTAAATAGATTAATTGTTCAATTTTAAATTATATCAGACAAAGGCTTACGCTGTGACGCGGTTTCGATCCTGCGACCTCTGGGAGGTGAGTTGTGACGCTGTCCACTGAGCCTATTATACTTGTTTAATTTCTGAATTTTCGTATCGTCTATATATGTTACAATACACGATGTTCGATTATTGAAAAATTGGTGGATTAACAAATGTAAATAACATTATCAGATCACTGACTTAACTGCGTTCGCATTGAGAGCAGCAATCGCATAGAATTAGATAACCTTCAATTGTATTTGTCCGATAATTTATTCCGGCTAGTGCAGCCGCAGTTGGCTAGTGTTGGCTAGATCATTGCGAAATGCCGATTTGAGGATTTTTTTCATTCGCAACGTCATCTGTAACTCAAGTTGCTTAGCCAGCCGTGATGCCAATCGCTCGATGGAGCTATACACGTAGTCACATAGCCACACTTTGTTGTTTGAGACCAAGATCTGCTGGGGACTGACTAGCCAAGGGGTGCATAGCCGCAGTTAGCTAGTGTTGGCTAGGTCATGGCGACATACCCGCCACTTGACAATTTCTGGGCAGTGTCTAGAAAAGGGCTGGATAACAGAACATTCAGAATATTATTAGCTCATTGGCAGCGAGGCAACCATTGGTCAGTTCGTATGAGCTCAATTGGGCGAACCAGTTAATAGGTCGTAACTCAAACAGGCTAGCACAATTTGTACTCGGGCTCGGCCGAACTCTGCATTTTGTTTTTAAAAAATCGCGGACGTTTAAAATTGAACAAAATGCGGATATTCCCCTGCAGTTATCCATTGCGAAAGAGAACGAGTCGTTGTCGAAAAATAAGCAAAACGTACGAGAGTATATATCGTACATAGACTTTTTCAGAAAATATCGAAGCGTCGAAGCAGCGAGATACGAGCAAACAGAGAGGCAAAAAAGCTAGTAGGTACGATAAAAAATGCGAGCGTGCCTTTCCGCTTTCTACGTTAGTCGGGCGTGTGTGAAGGGTGTATTGTTAAGTTCGCGAGCGTGCATCTTATTGTGCGACGGAGAAAGTCGATCCGCGGTCTCTCGTGTGTTCCTCTACCTTTTCAATGGGTAGTCGTCCTCGCGAAGAAACGAAGCCACTCCCCCCTCACCTTTCTCAAGTAACACGAATATATGATGACTATCGTTGAGAGTGAATCTCAAGGGTAGCCGCGATTTTCTTTTTAAATTGAGTTTGGGTTCATGTTCGATGGGACTTTTCGTGTCGTTTTTCGAGTAGTATTCTCGGGAATACGCACACAAGCGATCCCGGTCACGGATCGTTTGCCGCAAATTGGAAAGCACCGCGAACACGCTAACCTCGTTTATCCGCGAAAGCAACCGAGCGCCTCGTAAAAAACTTATCAAAGTAACTTTGTCCCACCTCGTCGCCGCCGTCGCGTCTTCGGCGTGTTTCCCTTAAATAATGCATAATGCTAGGAACGCGAGGGATTCGACGCTCTTTGAAAGTTTGCGTCGAGTAGCTAGTACTCTCGCGAAAAAGGTTCGAGGGCTATGGACGCGTTAAACTAATCGAGAGAGGATGATATTCGCGACGAATGAGACAGAGATAGAGAGAGGGGCCTACTTTTTTTACCTCGTGCAGAATCGATTATGGAGAGACGGAAAAATTTTGACCGCGTTACAGCATTCCTTTTACTTTGGGAATTTATTGAGTCACACTTTGCGCGCTTCTTGCTCGACGTTCTTTTCTCCTAACTTGCTATTATCAATAGATGAAAACCGTGTCGGGTAGCGCGCGTCCATGTCTCGTCGCGCGCGGACACATTCCGAGTATTCACAGAAATGGAATACGTCCGATTTCCGCGTTCGATACGCGGTCGGGGCGGGGGAGGGGGGCTTATTCCGTGCTCTAGGACCGAAGGACCGAAGGACCCCCTACGAGCACCGTGTTTAATCAGTTAGAGAACTGGGAAATATGATTTTTTCCGAAATTATACAAAGCTGAGAACAGAAAGCGAACAATAAAAAATGATTGTTGAAAAGACAGGTCAAATGCCCAGCTGACTATTGCATTGCGTTGGGGTGGGATGCAGTCCGAGGGGATGGGAAGAGCGATCGCTCGGCGGTCTACAATAGCTATTTTATCCGCGCACACAATCGACGATGTAGCCGCGAGCGGACAACGATTCGCCGAAGCTTCAGGCCAACAGAATATTTGCACCCGGAAATAACGCGGTCGCGGGGCGCGGTGGGGGGGGGGGGGGGCACAGTGCATTCTCTAATGGGCGCGCATCGCGTTTGATAACGAGCCGATTCAATAATAATATTGATCAGGGGAGCGAAGAACGTGGAAAGCGGATTATACGAGGAGGTCCCTATGCTGCACCACGACGAAACCAACCTGCTTCCCCCAACGGATAACTAAAATACCGAATCAAAGAAACAAAAATGAAAAGTAGTCGTTTTCGCGTATCGAAGAAAGGCGCCTCGTCAACCTGCACAGGCTTGCCCCTGCACTGCCAGCATTTTTTCTTAACCATGCACGCCAAGTCACCACCTAGCCACAACTTTTTAGCTATTTACTACCCAGCCTTGTAACGATTTGGTTCTCTACTGACTGAATACAAAAACATAAAATGGTGACTAGATAGAAAGTAATATTTCTTGGCTGTATAATATTTCCGACCTAGCCATCACCAGGTTTTTTCAGTTAGTGACTGAGGACAAAAAATTAGGTGACGACTAGATTTAAAAAGAGGTTGCGTCTATATACATATATATTTTTGTCATTTTTTTCACATTATTTACATCATTGCACCCTCTACGATATTATTCGTTGTTCATTAATTACTTCCATGATATTTGCGCTGTAAATATACTAATAGTTCATTTTAAATTATGTAAGACAAACGCTTAACCCGTAATGTGGTTTCGATTCCGGGACTTCTGGATGATGAGTAGGCAAGGCTGGGTAGACTAATAGCTAATACGCCTAGCTAATGACGATTCGCTACATAACTTGACTAGCTTGTGGCTAGACGCTGATGAGTTCTGTTTTCCACTCAGAAATATGATTCTTTGGATAAAAATAAAATACTTAGAAAAATATTATTCCTAAGGTTTAACAATTTTTTTTACAACATTCCTAGTAAATTTGCTTGGCTATTTTATGAAAAGTTATTTTACTTTTGTTGCACATTTCAATGGAAAAATATAATAAAACCACTGTTTGAATAACATTTTCAAGAATTTTAAGATATATCAGAATTCTCAATATGGTAAAACAAGCGATTATGTTTTCGGGAGGATGTATCATTACTTGGCGTTGTTTTTAATTCTTCAAAGTTTTTCAAAGGGATTTCATATCTTTTTGAAAAGGTTCATAATGCACATAAAGGAAAATTCATACATACATACAGCCTTGTCCAAAAGTATTATGCACCCTGTAAATTTCCTATCTGGACAAAAAATCGAATATCTCGGCGAAACCAATTTACCAAACGGTGTTTTAAAGCAGACAAAGCCAGCTTCATTTTGATTTTTTAATTTTTTTCTTGCGATTCTTTTAATGACCTGTACGTCATTTTGAAAAGGCCGGTTTTTCACGATTTTTGCACTTTGCAAAATCGCGTGCTGGACTTTCAAACATGGTGAGACTAAATCTCACCATTTAGTGATAAGAGTTCTGAAAAGGACACCGTAAGCTTTAGTTTCGTTTTTTTTTATGTTTGCCATTTTTTTTCGCAGAGTTATTTCGTTTTTTTCCGAATAGCCGGCATCGTACGGCGAACTTGAAAACTATGAGGTGTGGAATATTTAGACTCAGGAGTAAAAATATGTACTTTGTTATTTTGGAGTTACTAAATAAAATTAAAAAATTTCCAACATTTCTTTGTATCGCTATTTTTGGTTGATAGTTAACGATTTGTCGCATTGACTTATTGCCGTTACTTTGAAACAAAGATGTCTTAATGAAAATATCAAGAGGAAAAAAGGTCCATACAGCCTTGGCTAAAAGTATCAGGCAACCCTATGAAATATTGATATTTTCAAAGTACATAAAACTGATACAATTACTTTGAACTGAAGCTAAGACGGCATCATCAAATATAAAATTAAACAATAGAAAACCTCTTTTGGTGGATTGCAAAACATCTGGATCGTAAAACGCTAAACATGTGCGTATTTTAAATTCGACAAAAACTTTTACCAGTCTTCATTTGCTATTCTTAGAGTGGAGAAGTCCTTTTCTGCTATTTCATTAGTTCAGCGCGATTCCTTGTTTTCGAAAATGCCGAAAAGGAGTGAGCTTTCATCTGAAAAACGGGTAAAAATTCAAATGTTTCACAAACAAGGGAAGTCCCAAGTGGAAATATCCAAGTGGAAATATGTATTCAGGGTGTCCCTCTTATCTCTGCCACGCGAAATAACTCGGTAATTAACGACGTCACCAAATATTTGGTAGTGATTCGAGATATTTAGATTTGTATAATCGATACTTACCTTGAATGACCTTGAACGACTTTTACCCCCTAATATTTTTTATGCTGCTTGAGGTGCCCCACAAGATGGTTGAAAAAATGTACCATTACATTTGAAAAAGTGGAGGTGACCTTCACTGTGGGTCAGCGCCTCCATCGAAAAAAATTGGTCGCATTTGATGGCCCCATTCACACCGTACAACTTTTGTCTGGGACATATTTTTGTGACGTCGATAATTACTGAGTTATTTCGGGTAGCAGAGATAAGAGGGGCACCCTGTATACAGGGTGATTCACTAAAAGTTAGTCACTCGAAAATATATATAAATATTGATTTTAGACGAAAAAGTCGAAGACAATTTCAATGGTTTGTGAACATGTTGGTAGCCTTTGTGAACATGTTGGTTTGTGAACATGTTGGTAGCCTTTGTTTTTTCAAGTGAAGGTATTGATCTAATTTCAAAGTCACCTCCACTTAAAAAAAAAGAAAAACCGCCTTTTAACAACCTACAATATCATGACGTTAGGATGACCTTGAAATACCAACACATTTCCAAAACAGTAATTGAAGCAAGGAAAGCAAATTCAGACGCAAGCAATGTATTTAGTGCATTGCAGGGTCAAAAATGTGTCCATTAACCGCGATACATTTGACGATACGATCTCTGAATTATTGTTTTTCTAGCGTTCCGTTATTTTAACGTCTAGCTTTCGTGTTTTTCTTTATTTTCATGTATAGCCTGTTCATTGATATTCCCTTAGTTTTACGTTCAACCTGTGATAAACAGCAGTTGTTTGCATCGATTCACGAAATAATGTTTTAACAGATTACCGTTTTGCAATTTTTTTGGTATTCCAAGGTGATGATATTGTACGTCATTGGTTTCTTTGTCTTATAAAATTGCAGCCAATAATAAAAAGGAATTTCTCTTTCAAACGGCGGAGGTGACTTCAAAATCAGATTGTACCTCCACTTGAAAAAAAATCTATAGCCACCGAAAGGTAGACATTGACAAACCATTCAAATTTTGTCTCTGATGTTTTCGTCTAAAATCAATATTTAGGGATGTTTTCGAGTGAATAACTTTTAGTGAATCACCCTGTTATATATGTATATTTGTTTTAAATCCTGACAATTTATACAATTGCATTTATACAATCCTGAATATTCATACAATTTCGCTCATAATAGACATTCTTGATATATATTTCTTAATATTTATGATGAGTTTTATTTATAAAAATAATTATGAACGTAATGTTGTCATATAGTTATATTTACCGGGTGTCCCATTTTAATGTTACACCTGATTTATTTCGAAAAATACTGCTGCGATCAAGTACTGAGTATGATAAATCTGTTAGGGTTCAAATGAAGACGTTCTTACAAAAGTTGTTAGTTCTGACCTGAAACATTTTTTGGTGAAAAAAAAATTCCTGATCCCATTTTTATCGGCCATCTTAACGTCGCTATTTCGAATTTGGGACAAAAAATATATTTGGTTTACTTCCCCCTATGAACCCTACAAGTTTTATTAAACCTAACACTTGATCGGAGCAGTATTTGTCGAGATAAATGAGGTGTAAGATTAAAATGGGATACCCAGTATATATATTCAAATGAGACTACGTACTTACTGTACTTTGCTAAGAGCATGTCTGTTAATTGAAAGACCAGATAAGCTTGATCTTATGTTGTAATCAAAACGGTTTTCAAAACATGTACAATAACTCACAAATTAACGCGCTTAAACTGTGTACATATGCGCTTCGTGGGGTGATTCTACACGCTTTGGGTGAATTCGAATAAGCGTGTGTTGATGGGGACTGCTTCGAAGTTGTGTAAAAATCTAATGCCTTAAAAACACACATTAAC
This sequence comes from Ophion ellenae, assembly GCA_963210295.1. Taxonomy (NCBI): domain Eukaryota; kingdom Metazoa; phylum Arthropoda; class Insecta; order Hymenoptera; family Ichneumonidae; genus Ophion; species Ophion ellenae. The sequence continues at coordinate 51,357,952 of OY723390.1, forward strand.
GTGTGTTAGGAAATTAATAAGTGTGTAGTTTCAACACAGCAACGCGTATCGAGCGTGTGTTATGCGTTACTTTTACAGACTTGGTACACACGTCAAACACGCCGAGTTTTTGCCGTGTGACCCTCGAAGGTTTTCTATCCGTGCAAAGTCATGTATGGACACAAAGCAAATGGAGGAGAAAGGAATTATAAATAAAACAAAAATGAGAGATTGAGTGTTCGATCGAGTCAATTGTTACTGCGAGTGCTCGAAATTCCTGCCTCTCTGCACAAAGCCAGAATCGGCATCGTCGGACGAAAATTCGTTTCATCAATTGCAACGTTCGCTGATTGTTATTGATTTGCTGGTCAGCCGCACTGACATTTTCATGCAGTTGCGGCTCCGGGCCACTTTCAGTTTGGCAAAAATAATTTTGTAAAAAATAACCCCACAGAAAAAAGTTGGTTGAGTTAACGCGGTCCTCTAGTTTCTCGGCTGTTTTTTTACGGCTTTTTCAATAATTTTTTACGGGCAAAGCATTGCAATAATCAATCTCATTGTTTTTGCATAATCTTTATCAACATTTAAATAAGCTTTACAAATTTGTTGAAGTCAAAATATATAATAGAATAAAGGTTAGTGGTGGCCGACAGGAAGACATCAAGTAAAAGAGGTGCTTGACGGTGACCAAGATTGCGGCTGTTCTGCTTATCTGAAATCAAAAAACCAAACGGCATTTTAATCTTCATATTTAAGACTAGCGATTGAACTAGAGTGAATTCTAAATTACAAAAATGGACTTTTTTATACACTTTTGAAAATTACATTCTATTTTTTACTCATTTTTTCTCAAGTTTTTCGCTCGTACAAAAAAAACTATCGAAGCAATCATGATAATCCTAGTTCAATCGCTGGCTTATAACATATTAAAGATGCTGTATAAATTTGAACAAGATCGGTGCAGTAGTTTCTGAAATATCGTGGTCACCGTTTCGAAAAATGGTGTTTCGAGAAAAACGCGTTTGAAAGTTCGCGCATGTGATTTATACTAAAAATTTCATCTCACCGTCAATCTGCTATGCCTGGACCATACAATAGGCCTTCCTCTTCTTGGAAGTCACGCAGAGCTGCTCCGTCTTCCCTTTTCGCGATTCGGGCCTGTTTTACAACATCACTCGTGCGCCTTTCTGAACGGTCGATCCGAGAGCTATCACGCTGCTGAACATATCCTTTAGCTTGTGGGCCGATTTTCACTCCCATGGTTTCCAAGGTCTTCAGGATAGATTTGAATCCTTCGTTGAAGCGAATTATGACAGCGACAAACGTGGCCATTTCAACCACTTTTGGCCCAGAATGGCGGTGCTTCGGAGCAAAAGTCCAGATTAACGAATTGAGCGACTCGTTATTATTTTGAGTTTCCTCTCCCAGGCATCTGCTTAACAATTCTTCTTTGGATAAATCCTCATAAATTGGCTTTATAACTTTTTGAACTGCTTCAGAAAGAGGCGGTTTATTGTGTTTGAATTGCTCAGCATCTCCGAGAAGCTCATACCTGCTCCGTTCCAGGGCCGTAACTTGTGAACCACTTCGAATATAGAAAAATCCTTTGGCACACATTTTCTGCACATGTTGTAGATGTGATTTATGAAAAAAAAAAAATCGATTTTTTCGACCCGAGAAACTAGAGGACTGCCTTAACATCGGGTAAGCGCGCGCGGTGCGGCCACTGAATAGATCCGCCTCGACCAATCCACCCGCTGGGATAAGTTAGATTGTAACTTTTTCTCACTTCACGCTCGAAGTTAGGAGGTGCACCGTCATGCTCTGCATTCGAATAATGCCTTCCCAATGCAAATAAACAGCTCAAGTTTGTTTGGCGCATAATTCGATTGTTTAGCAAAACACTACTTCGCAGTGAATAAACAACCGATAGTAAAAACTTTTCGAAGCTCAGGGCTGTGAGTTGTCACTCTTTGGAATCCTCATAAGGTGAACCGATTCGCCATGTCTTTTCAGGGCTACGTTCCGGTACATGTTGTTTTTTCAATCAATGATGAAAACCTAGGGAAAAAAATGGTCTCCAAAAAAATATTATTCCAAGAACTCACGATGACAGTTGCGAAGACTACATTTTTATACGAAAACCAGATTAGCGGACTACGTGTAAAAGAAAAGCATTTGGTCAGTGGAGTTTTCGTTACGTCGATTCCAAAACATGGAAAAAAAACCACAACTTTGTAATCGTTACGAAACGGGCAACCCTGTAGGTATATAACCTTTTTGGTTGTGGAAGTGAGCTTAGCTATCTATCTTGCACTTGGTTTGATCAACGACTTTTGGGCCGCCACCCTGCATGCTCGAGTCTACGGTCAAAATTGCAAACAAACAAAACTTAAGTTTGCTCAGGTTTCCTTCAATAATACATTAGAAATATAATTAATGTATGTTAGCGAAAATAGTATCTTCGTCTCATTGTTGTACTTGCAACATTAGTCTCCTGGCTTTCTTCCTTTCCAATCGTCGTGCGAAATTTTCTTTCTATCCGACACGCTGTCGCACTGGTCTATATACGTATATTCGGATTATCGTACAATATTGCGAACCGCTGCAAAATTTATATTATACGGACGAAAATGCAGATTTTGTGGCAAAAAATCAAAGTATAATAGACGAAGAGGAGGACGGCGAAAAGAGCTCATGCGTTTGGCCAACATTTATCCAAAGTACGAATCGTCGCTTCCTGGAGAGCCCACTCTTTTGAAAAAAAGTTCTCTCATTGTACGTACGCGTGCCGTGTATATTCGTCACGATGCAGCACGAAGGGAGCATCGAGTACAACTTGCGAGGGAGTACTCGGATTCTCCACATCATCGCCTCTTTCTCTCTCTCGCTCTCTTTCTCCCTCTCTTACTTTCACTCCTCCCGAATCTCGTTTGTTCTTTCCGAGATTTTTTTCCTTTTTGCGTTTTCCAAATGGTTTCCAACTAACGGGAAAGCGAGGAAACGTCTGCTTTACTTTACCGAGAGAAAAATGTCAAGCGGGAGAGAGAGAGAGAGAGAGAGAGAGAGAGAGAGAGAGAGAGAGAACATTAGTTTATTCGTGCTCTGGGGCTTACGTCCCCTAAGAGCACCGTGCGTAAGATACATGACAAGAGCTTTGTACAGTGTTGTGTTCACATAGTTATCCCTAGTCAATAACTTATAGCTATGACTAGTAACGAAATGAAATGAAAATAGAAATATAAAGTATAAAAATATAACAAAAATAATATAACAATAATAATAATAATAATCAAACGATATGGACTACGATTTAAACTTACGCCTACAGAAAGAAGCAGTTCCAAGAGAAGAAGAACAGATGTAAGGAGTGCAGATATGTCACTTTACATTCCCTACTGCTCAGTCCGTATTTTCTCGCAACAATATACACTTCAATGCTTCCTTAAAACTCTTTTGGCTTTTACATGCCCTTATTTCATACTCTATCCCATTCCATACACGACATGCCGTGACCAGGAAGGATTTTTGGTAGCAGTCTGTGCGGCAGGTCGGTACCACAAAATCGCCACTTCTTAATGGCCGTCGCAAATGTCTAGTTTGCGTCAGCACTGGCCGCACAAAACGCTGCAACAGGTAAGCTGGTTCGCCATGATCACACATGGCATATAAGAACGACGCAAGCAGGTATATGCGCCGTTCTGCCACCCTCAGCCATGCCAGACGCCGATAATACGGAGTGATAGGCACATGACGTCGTACACCAAATATGAAACGTATGCCTACGTTTAACGCCCGCTGTAGTTTTACGTTCATGCCTGCAGTTGAGTCGGTAAATAAAAGGCGGGTAAACAAGGGCCGCTACCAACATCTTCCGAACGTTCGTGAATACTCGCCCACGACAGAGGTTCAGTTGGTAGATGATGGCTCTCATTTTACCGGCAACTTTTAAAGTATGCTGAGTCCAAGAAAGCGTACGTTGAATGGTTACGCCCAGGCAGGTGACAGAATCAGACCATGGGATCATATCGGGCCCCACAGAGATTGATGGGAGTGGTGCAGCGTCTATCTGCGTCAAGTGGCGAGCTGATCCGATTATTATCGCTTCCGTTTTTGCCGTATTCAGCTTAAGGCCGGCATTTTCGGCCCACTTACAAATTGCCATTATGTCTCTATTTACGAGAGCAATGCTGCTCATGATGTCTGACGGCCGACAATGCAAATAAATTTGCAAGTCATCAGCATACATACTGTACTGGCAGTTCTCGATGACAGAAGTAATACCGCTGACATAAATGGAAAACAGAAGTGGACCCAATACCGAACCTTGTGGCACGCCCAAACGTAGGTATTCCCATCCCGATACGTTACCGCAACCATCGCAGACTGCCTGAGAACGCCCCTCCAAGTACACCCTGAATCATCTGACGGTACTCCTCGAGAATCGTAGTTCCATGAGTCTCTTAAGAAGTTGTCCGTGGGATACGTAGTCAAATGCTTTAGAGAAATCGAATAAGACAAGAACAGTCACCATACGCTTGTCAATGGCAAGACGAGCGTCGTCCACTATACGCAACAGTGCAGTCTGCGTGCTGTGGTTCCTCTTAAACGCTGATTGGTACGGATCACTGAGGTTATTCGCCGAGATGAAGTGCCCCACTTGATCTGCCACGATGCGTTCGGTAATCTTGGATAAATTACAGAGAAGTGAGATGGGACGATAGTCACTTGCAGAAGCCGGCGCCTTTTTCTTCGGAACCGGGCGTACTAATGCCCTTTTCCAATCGACGGGCAATTCGGAGTGCATCAGGGCATGGTTCACAAGGTGTAGGACCTGGTTAGCAATTTCCGGCCATACGATGCGAAGCATTCTCATTGAAATGCCATCCACCCCAGTAGCATTTGCCCGAACTCTACTGAGCGCCTTGTTTAAAATTTCTGGAGTCACATGTGAGAAATAAAAACTCGCATCGTCGTATACCGGCTGTTCAGCATCAAGACCGCTTATCACATGCATGTCTTGGTTACTCGGGGCATCAAGCATTAGAAACTGACGATTCAATACGTCCAAAGGGAAGGCTGGTTGCATTCGTGACTTCCTACCAGGAAGGAGCCCAAGCCTATGCACTAAGGACCAAGCCGCACGAGGTTCATTCACTGACGCAAAGCTTACCATATAATAACATTCCTCCGCACGCTTTATGTCTTTTTTTAATTCGTCACGAACAACTCTAAATTTTTCGTAAATATGGCGTCTATTTTGCTTATCTTTAACGAACGCTCGTCGCAGACGATCTCGGCGCCTCATGCCTTCCCGCAGTTCCGCGGTGAGCCAGGGCGCAGGACGACGTTTTATCTTAATTCTTTTTATAGGCGCATAACAATCAAACACTGTAGTGATACATGTGTTTAAAAACTCAACCTTATCATCAACCGCGCGCATGTCATAATATGGTCTCCAATCAGTTGTCGCAAGATGTGCACGGAGTACGGTCTCGTCTAGCCACTGGAAATTGCGAGAATAGAAAGAAGAGGACGGATGTTGCGGTACCTTGATATCATACTTAATAAATATAAGGTCATGCGCTGACAAAAACGGGACCGGGTATTGGCCATGGTCTAGGATCCTGGCAGCAGGGGTCGCCATACAGTGGTCGATACGCGTGTCTGCCGAAATAGTGTGATGTGTTGGACCGTACGGTATTACGTGGAGACCATTTAGCACTATAAGTTCTACGAATTTCGCTGTCTCAGCCGTTTGCACCATTGGGTCGCAATTTAGATCACCTAATATAATTGCCTGTTGATAGTCGGGTGACCGGTCGGTAAAGGCGTCAAGAAATCGCAACAATTGTCCATTCTTTGGAGGTCTATACACCACGGCTAGCAATAAGCTTACTGCACCTTGTACCATTACATCTGCTATGAGAAATTCAGGCTCATGACAGTATTTCTCCGGCGACATTGCAAGAATTTCAGCTCGAATACCATTTTGTACATATATTCCGACTCCACCGCCAACTTTTCCTACCCGATCGCAGCGTAGCAAATAATATCCAGGGAGTTCTACAAATGCATCTGATATCTCAGGCCTAAGCCAAGTTTCACTCATACAGATTAAGTGGTACCGCTGTGCTTGGAAATGTAGCTGAAATTCCTGAAAATGTGCACAAATGGATTGACAATTTACATGACAAATCAATAGTTGTTCCGCGTGTAAGAGAGGCTCGTCACTATCCATAGTTAATTAATCTAGCCTTCTCCGTAATCCTCCTCCGTAGGATTGGGCACTCCTCAGAGTTCATAGCTGTATGATTCACTCTTGCTGCCTTGGCATTAACACAATTCACGCATGAGGGGGCTTGCTCACTCGATCCACAGTTTTTCGTATCATGGCCCCCCGCACAGTGTCCACAACGCGGTTCGTGTCTGCATTCACGTGCTATGTGACCAAAACGTTGGCATTTATAACATTGTAGCACTCTTATATGATCCTGAATGGAACACGCATTCCAGCCAAGGGAGACCTCCGGGAGTCCAAGCAGAAACTTCCTGTTTTCAGTGTTGGTCTCAATGACAACACGGGTGTACCTCCTACCGTGTGCCGGATAGACATAAATAACTTTTGTGTCCTTTAAATCACGCCCAGGCAGATTTAGCGAAAACAAATTTGCCAAAACGGTATCACGATCCATTGCCGCCGGCACGTCGTGCAAAACTAGCCGCGGATTGAGTTTCACATCATCTAAGACTTGTAATCCGGCATCAGCGATACTGCTGAGTTTTTTGAGCTCCTGTAGATCACCAGCAGACGCCTGTATACGAACACCGTTATTTCGAACGTGAGTTACATGCGAGATTTTGAGGCCTAATGCAACTGGGTTCAGTGCTCCGTATAGGGCTTGCTTCGTGGCGTTTGCTGATGTAAAACTGTCAGCCTTAGACGTTTGTGGCTCTATAATGACTCGGTTACTCGTAGATTTCGGCACCGTAACTGTTGGTCCTCGCGGAAAGTGGATTTGCGTCCCTTTGGCAACGGATGCATAGCTCGCTCCAGCGCTTTCCTTCACATTTAAATTTACATTTCCAGCCAAGGAGGTTTTTATGCCTTGGCGTTCATCGAATAATGTTTTACACGCAGCTACCGTCTCGAGCTTTGCTAACACCTCCAAATACGCTGAGGCTAATTCATGCAGCGACTCATGATATTTCATGAACGCTTTTTCTGCATAAATGCGTTCATCCGCTGTTGATTTTGCATGCAGAGTCGCACATAATGATAATTTAGTATCAGACAGCGCGCGAAGCATAACAGTCACCTGTTCACGAGCAAGTGGGGCTTTGCCAAAGCGTCCCAAATCTAGCGACGCTCCCGCCCCCACCGCTGGGCTCTCATCGACCCCACCCGACGATCCCGCCATCGAGTCCTCATAGTCCGAGCTCCCGCTGTCGGCACTAGATCGTCTCCGGCTCACGGAAGGGCCGATCGATCGTGGCATATCGATCTATCGTGTCTCTATCCCCACTCATCCACCAGAGATCAAAGTCCGATACGAGTGCGCACTCACGAATACACACACGCTTGTTCCCCAACTCGGCCGTTAATACACACCGAAAACCGTCCACTCTATTACCGCGATACAATGTAGGGCCACAGACCGCCAACAGAAAAACCAAAAAAACACGACCCCACGCACAGAAATGTAACGTTCTTTATATCATTCATGCAGGAAAGGTCTTTCCATAAACGCACTGCGTAGAGCACTTCCCACACATTAACTGTATGACTGTTTAATCGAGTTTCTATCCGTTCACAAAATACACGTCCGACTATCAGTGGCCATGACGGTAGAGAGAGAGAGAGAGAGAGAGAGAGAGAGAGAGAGAGAGGGAGAGAGAGACCGCACATAAATGACGCGCCCAGGAAATTCTGTTCGAGGGTCGGTGTTTCTCGAATACAAGAGCGCCCCCTTATTTCCGTGCAGCTCGCTACGAGGAGCACGAAATACGAAAAAAAAAAACAAAAAAAACAAACGGTGCACTCGAAAGTAAGAGACAAAGAGACCGGCTACGTTTCTTCAAGGAAACATATCAAGCCGAGGCACGCTTAAGTTCGATAGTGTATGTGTGTATATATATATATATGTATGTTGTTGCGCAACGCGGAGCAGCCGGTTAACGGGCAAACGAGGACGCGCAGCTACTATTGAGAAAAGTCGAATAAAGTCGCGCAACGGCTGCTTTTCCTTGCTTTGGAAATATTTTTGCAACATTGCTCGCACAACATTCTTCGATCCATCAAAGTTGTTCACTCTGTTGGAATAGTAATAAGAATAATGTGCACGACAACGAGAGGGGGGCGCGAGTTTCGACAAGCCTTACTCCCCGAGTGGTCCTCCCGCGCGCGCTCGCGCCTCTCCACCCTTCTATAACCTTTTGACTTTACTCTTCATGTACATATTTATGCATCTCGATCATCACCCCCCCCCCCCCCCCTCTCGCCCCGGTATCCTCCGAGCCCGTGAATATCCGCGGATATCCTTCATCAGCAAGCGAAATGAGAATGTACGCGCGAAGGTACTGCTCCCTCTTCCCGAACAACCTTTTCCTACGTGACTCATTTGCGAAATGAGTTTGCGTTTAAACTTTGTCCATCTCCGTATCGTCCGGCAGTTTCCTCAGCATCGAAACACGCCGGAGAATAAGAATCGCTGTTGCGAGAATAATCGGTAAATAAACATCGGTTTCGATAGCAAGGACTGAAAGAGGTGGATGGAAAAGGATTGCGGGGCCGCCGAGGAGGTTTCCGATCGGCGGCAGCGGCGGCGTCGGCACCTCCCTTATTCCCTAATCTTGTTGGCAAGTATCTTCTTCGCGAATCGGAAGGTAAAGGGTTTGCTTCGCTTACAAGAAAGAGCACTCGCACGCGACACGAGTGCTCTTTTGACATGATTTTTTCCCCCCTCGAGCCAGCTCGAGTTTTTGGTTTTTATGCTTCGTCTTTACGGACATGTACGGGGGGTGGAGACGTGGATACGTTTGCTATTTCTGCCCTTTGCTTCGTCCAGTGGATAGTTTTCGGGAGCAATTGTCGCGCGATATCTTCCGGAAAAAGTACATTTTCTCGAAACTGAGTGCCGAATGCGGTACGAGAAAGGCGAGAAAAGTACGAGTCCGCGGGACCTTGTGCGACGCGCGATATGACAAGAGGAGCGGCGGTCTCTTCGTCCTCCCTCATCAAACCGATCTAGTCGGAAGCGAATATCTCACGAGGTACTTACATGCTGAGATTGGCGTCCCGATTTTCTTCGGCATTGGAACAATCGCTGTTTCTCATAGACTAAAAAAATCGCTAAAAAGTCGATCTCCGGTAAATTTGGGGAATCGGCTCTCACAAAATTCGCCTGTAATTTATTTGTCATTTCGATTTCACTGCGTTTCGTTCGATTTGAATGACAATCGCTTGGGCACAGTCAAATAGCGAGCGCGCGGATAAGGGGAGGCACATCGTCACGTCACACGAATAGCAACGCGTCTCTCCGGCGCCGTAAAACTTTCTTTATCGATGGCTCTTTTTTCTTCCGAATAATAATCATTCATTCTAAACTTTGTGAAAATCATTTGAAAAATGTTTTTGTTTATTATTATTTTTTACGGCCGATTTTTACTCTCAGCGTGAAATTAAATCGGTATCGCCCTGCTGCTCAAAGTCGAGAACTCGTCGCGGGTGTAGGTGTATGAAAGCGACGAGTCTGGCCGCGGGTGTGCTACGAAATATTCCATTTTCCCAGCCAATTAGGCTTCTAGGTAGGACATTTTTGGAAAGTGGAAGAAAGGAGGCGAGACTGGCCGCGCAAAGAGCGGGAGAGAGAGAGAGAGGGGGGCGGGGGAGGGGCAGAATTCGGTCTGTTAATCTCGTACTACTACACCGGATATCCGTCGCGAGCGGTATCTACCAATTGTATCGAGCCGCGTGGGGGAAAATCGAGATTGGGCGCATCGTTGGAATTTTCCACCCTCGTATTTTGCTCGACACTAGTCCACATATAAGGTACCTACGGCTAATAAGGCCTAGCTGAGCGAGATTTGCAACAAAAAAGACAAAGATTCAAATGAATCTCGACGGTTTTTAATGATAATTGAACTTTTATCAATTATTATAAAATATCAATTATTATAAAATATAAACAAAAAGTGGCAACCTCCACGATAAACAAAAATAAAACTAAATGTTTTAAAAATCCTCGCCAATAGGCCTTATTTTACTATGGTAGGATAATAAGGCCTACGGCTTTAACGTACTTAAATCATTAATCTGTATGTTCTACATTTGGTATTTCCGATCACTAATCATATGAATCCACAAATTACATTTAAAAAAAGCATATAACTATGCATTCGCACATTTAACAGCCATCAGGGCACCCAAAGCCAGCGGTATCTTCAAGCGATGAACCGACGCACTCCTCATGGTACCACTTTCCGCATTTTGTGCACTGTATCATGTCAGCTGTCCTGTCCTCTTCGCAGCCGTGACAGTACAAACTCGCTTGCATTTGTGAACCACGGTTGCCTTTGCTGGTGGAGGTCTTAACATTTTTTCTTCTTATCTTCTTCATTTTTATTGAACAGAGCTTTCGTGACCGGAGTTCCGTTGTAATTTATGGCTTTTCGCCTAACCGTAGGGTTTTTTTTCTGTAACTTTAACTGGTGAGGGCATAATTTGACGAATTGCCGCTCTGAGCCGAGTGAGCGGCACATTGTCTTAATCATCGTCCGAACTCGAACTACCGTGAATCATACGGTAAAAGCTTCCCGTAGGCACTAAAAATGGAAATTAATCAATTAGGAACCAAATGCACGCCTTATTTACATTTGTAGCATCTTAAAATAATAAAATATCCATCAAAAAATACTACCAACCTTGTTACAAGAAGAGAGAGCTCGATACCCTTCGACTACGTCTGTAGAACAATCAAAATAAAACATATGTAGACCACGATAGCTCGTTCAAATATGTAAGATCAGAGGAACATGAAATAATAGAGAAACGGACGAAAAATTTATCTAGCTAAGTGTAATATTACAAGAAATACTTACGATGATGCGCAACGATTTTCATTATTCGCGCCGCGCGACGGTCCCTCACAATGTATGATGCAACAATGGAGACTGGGAGCGGGTTATCACGCATGCGTTAGCTTGTAGCGACGTCTTTGTGTGTTATGCGTCTGCGTGTGTAGCCTTGAGCGGACGCGCTGATTCGAAATACGATTTTCGTTCGTTAGGCCGTGTTAGCCGACAAGCCTTATTACCCGCAGGTACCTTATATTTGTACAGAGATAGATAGCGTTTCCACATCTCTCGCAAACGTCGTCCCGTCACTTACTTGCGTGCGATCTGTCCATTTTTTTTCGATCGAAACTCGTTCGAAAAAAATCTCGTTCGCCCTCGTCTCTCCTCTACACCCGGTCATCTGCCCTCGTTCCTCGAATCCATCCAATTCTACCTCTTAGCTTTATTCTAAATTTGCCGTGCGTGCTCATGCTGATACTATACTTGCTCGCAGAGACTGCATCGGTAGAAAGCTGCGAGATAGCGAGGATTGAAAAAAATTGCAGAACGACCGGAGTCGCGGGAGTGTCCCCTGCCGACCCTTCTCCTCGAGCGGGAATTACCACCGTGTCGCGTACTCGCGAATTCGTACAGTTTCTTACACGCGGGACCGTTAAATATCCCGATGTCACACGCGCTTTCGTGACACCCCCGCCCCTATCGACGCGAAGCTTATTTTATCCTACAAGGCGGGGAACACTTTCAAGAGTACCAAGTGCCGCGCTCAGGTGCGCTACCTAATGCAAATTCAAACTCGTTCGGTGCGTTTTCATCGGCGCGAGCGCTCCGCGACGACACCGGCAAATCTTCTTTTCGTCCTCTCTCTCTCTCTCTCTCTCTCTCTCGTTCGTGTAACGAACGAGAGGCCTGCCGGCGGGTTTAAAAAGTTTACTCTTTTTGGGAGCGAAATAGGTAATACCCCTTCGCGCCCTCCGATGCGACATTGGACAAGTTTAATTAACCCCGCACCCACCGCCGCTGTGGCCGCCATCGCCATCGCTACCACCACCACCACCACCACCACCACCCAGTCGATCCCTTTATCCGTGGCAAGAGAATTCGAGCTCTCGAAAGCCTCAGTCAGAGCATCGGGCGAAACTCCTCCTCGGATCTCTGTGCGAATATCAGCGCGCCCGATAAAGCCTCGTCGCCTCCTGCTCTCCTTCGGAACTCTATATTCGAGTGAAGCCTCGTTTTCCGCGCGTATAACGAGAGCACATTCTCGCGTCTGATCGGAAACGAGGAAATCTTTGCTGTAATTGGACTGGTCGTGTCCGTACTTTAAACGCATTCCATTTTAAAGTAAAGGGGAAGCAAAGAGAGCTCTGTAGATCCTAATTAATTTTCCCCTCCATCGCCCTTTCAAAGTCTAACCTGGGTGGAAGGACAAGATTTGCTTGGTCTTCTCTCCAATTTCTCACACATCGACCTCCTGTCGTTGCCTTCGGAACAAAAAACAATTCGAGCCGAGAGAAAGGGGGAGAGAAAGCCTAAGGAGGGAGTTCTCGCGATTAAAAGCGCGCGCGCGCGGTTGAAAGGTACCTTTGCTCGAATCACGGAGTACGACGATGGCACCAGGGTGTGGCAGGAAAAAAAATCGGCTTTATGCTCGCGATGTCTTTTGTCCTCCTTTTCAAATTTCAAAGACTGCCTATTATCGCCGAGTCAAACTTGTCCACCTTTGTAAAAAGAGAGCGTACCCTTAGTACAGTCGTGCTGTCGCTAAAAAACCCCGTAATCGGAAAAAATTGAAGAAGGCCAGTTTTTTGACAGACGATTGTGTAGGTGCCACCAGTGTTAAATCCAAGTTTACCTAAAAATCGGGGTTCAGGGTTTTTTTAAAGGGGATGAAGGAAGATGGGGGTGGATTGATGCCAAACTACGAAGTCGGCGCCGTGAGAAAAAATGTTCAGAAAAATCCAGGCTATAGTTTTGTTCACAGCGCCGAAGTCGTGGAAGTTCATTTTGGGGGTGAAAAAGTGGGGTGAAATTTAAAAAAATCAGTTTTAATTCAATAACTGTTAAGGAAAAATGCATATACTTTTTGTTGAAATGGGAACGTTGTAGCCCTTGAAAAGACGCGTCGATCGAGTATTTGATCAACACTCTCCGATAATATCTTCAACCCAAAAAAAATTGTTTAAATACAAAAAAAATTGTTTATTGAATAACTCAAAAACAATCGATTTTTCGGGTATGGTTTAAATGTACGAAATGTAGAGAATAATTTCCTTTCTATTTTCGTTTCTATGGACTATCCTTGAATTTTTATTTTCCAACCCCTCTCGGGGGTTAAAAATTCAAAATGAAATTCTAGGAAAACTATCGACCGCGCGAATTTGCCGCCGTGGAACAATTTATAGCTTAAACTCTCAGCTACATTTTCGTCCACATCGCCAAACCCGTATCTCTTTATTTTCGTTCAATAGTTTACCCGCAATTTCAATTTTAACTTTCGACCCCCGAGAGGGGTTGGAAAAAGCAAAATTCAAGGGTGGTCCGTAGAAACGAAAATATAGAAAAAATTATTCTCTACATTTCGCACGTTTAAACGATCCCCGAAAAATCGATTGTTTTTGAGTTATTCAATAAACAATTTTTTTTTCTATACTTCAACAATTTTTTTGGTGGTGAATATATTATTCGCGAGAGATAATCAAATACTGGATCGACGCGTCTTTTCAAGGGCTACAACGTTCCCATTGTAACAAAAATGTATAAAATGTCACCCCCAAAATGAGCTTCCACGACTTCCCCGCTGTGGACAAATATAAAGCCCGGATTTTTCTGAACATTTCGTCTCCTGGCGCCGACCTCGTGGGGGTTGTAGTTTGGCATTAATCCACCCCCATCCCCCTTTACCTCCTAAAAAACCCTACATCCCGATTTTAGGTAAACTTGGATTTAGTACCCGCGGCACCTACAAAATCACCTGTTATAAAAACTAGCCTTCTATTTTTTTTCCGATTCCAATATACAGAACGACTGTACTAGATTGGAGAAAGAAAAAACGAAACTGGAGCATGGACGCGGCGACGGCGTCATCGTTGCCGCGTTTTTTTCCACTACTCCAGCCGCCCCCCCCTCCCTCTCTCTCTTTCATTCTTATTCTCCAAGTTATATATTATGCTTCTCTTGGCCATTGTATTGACATTTTTTCAGGTTTCATTGCAACGTTGTCGCGTTTCCAGGAGCCTTTCGCAGGGCGGCTCCACTTTCGCGATCTCTTCCTTCCCGCCCTCGCCACGAAGCACCACCATTACTATCGGAACATATACGAGCGCGACTTTACGAGCAAAGTACGTGCTTTTCGCGGGAGCAGAGATGGAGACCGAAAGAGTCTAAGCTTGTGCTCGATTCACATTCATGTTCTACAAGACCCTTTCATTGATTTTTGGGAAAAACATTTCTTTTCACCCTTTACATCAATTTGAAAGAGAGTACAAAAAAAACGACTTTTTATTGTTTTTAAGTAAATCTACCACTATTTTAGTTTTAAGGCTTTCACGGCTCTTTATGTAATGAGAAGAGTATGTGGCTTCCGGATGGAGGCCGTGTATAAAAATAGCTGTTTGAAAAGACCAAAGACCACCATTAAGTGCACCAGGAGTATACAAGATACCCTGCTCATGCGGTAAAGTGTACATAGGAGAAACCGGAAGGAAGATCAGTACACGGATCAAAGAACACCAACGGTGTATCAAATATGGCCATATTACACAATCAGCGCTGGCCGAACATTGGATGGAGACTGGTCATGCCATCCAGTTCGACAAAGCCCAAAGTCTGGCCCCATCAAACAGCTATTTTTCCAGGAAACACCGAGAAGGGTTGGAAATCCGAAAACATCCGGACAATCTAAACAGAGATGGAGGATATCACGTCAATCCTATTTGGCACACCGTCCTCCCGGTTTTTTAATTGGCCAGCTGATCAATTAAAACATCTGATTGGCTGATGCAGCGATCTGGAACGATGACTGCAACTATATAAGGGATGCCTGAGATACGAGAGCTTCAGTATCGGAGCTCTCAGCTCTGATGATGCAGACTGTAACGTTTGCGAAACGTCGGCACAACGCTGATCCTCAACACGGCCTCCATCCGGAAGCCACATACTCTTCTCAAATCTACCACTACTTCACAAATATCGATGGAAAGACTAACGTGACCAGGTTTTTTTCAGTTTAATGTACCCCCAATGCCCTCTAAATTTTTGAATTGATCTTTCAAAAAACGGACCGGACCGATTGATCAAAGTTTTACAAAACAATTGAAGGAACAAGTGTGTATTATTCGTAAACATCGTGTAATCATCATCAAAATGAAAAGACAACTTTTTTCGAATTGTTCACAACTTTCCACTAGTTAGTTGCTAAATTTCAGAAAAAAAAATTGATTTTTGTTTTGAAAGTTTGTCGAACATGTCAGGAAACGATACTGACTTATTTTTTACACGATACGGCCTCTGCGTACCATAATTTCACTTATCTCTAATTGCATTAATTAAAATTCGATATCCCCAAGTTGTATTCACTACTCGATCTGAGAACATTTATGCGATTAATTCTCGATACTTTCTGCGAAGGTTATTAGAGTTACGCAAAACTGTTTTTTTTTTAACTAGGCATGATCAAAATTTTAAAAAAGTTATAGTTTACAAAAACTTTCGATTAATTTTTTTTTATCGAAAATTAGAAAAATGTTTTCAAAAAAAGATTAGTTAAACAAATTGTTAATTGGTTTTCCCTTCCGAAAAAAGATGATTTTCGAAAAAAATTGTTTTGTGTAACCCTAATAACCTTCGTAGAAAATGGCGAGAATTAATGGCACAAATGTTCTCAGACCGACTAGTGAATACAGCTTGACGGTATCAACTTTTCATTAATGCAATCAGAGATGTGTGAAATTATGGTACGCAAAGGCCGAATCGTGTCAAAAATGGATTAGTATTGTTTCCTAAAATGGTTAACAAGTTTTAAAACAAATCATTTTTTTTTTAATTTTGCGATTTTTTTCTCAAATTTAACTAGTAAGTAGTGCAAAGTTGTGAGGACGTCGAAAAAAATGGTTCATTTCATTTTTATGACGATTACACGATATTTATGAACAATACACTTGTTACTTTAATTGTTTCGTAAAACTTTGATCAATCGGTCCGGAAAAACGGTTCGATGGATCAATTTGAAAATGTACAATCAATATTTGTAAAGTAGTGGTAGATTTACTTAAACGCCATAAAAAGTCATTTTTTTGTACTTTTTTTTTCGAATTAATGTTAAGAGTGAAAAGATTTTTTCTTCTTCTTAAAACTCAATGAAAGGGTCTTGTAGGAAATTTATTCAAACTTTCAAAGCTGCGCTTTCATTCCTTGTGCGATCATTAGTTGCTGAGATATAGATGATCAAAGGCAAAAGGATCCTTTTTCATTCAAAGTTGGATATGTCGGCAAAAAATTGACGTAGAGAGTCCAAAAAACCAAATTAAAGCTGAATAAACTAGCTAACTGGCCTATGCGTTGATTTAACTGGAAAAAAATTTCGCGAACCCGTGGAGGCTTGAAAAAAAAACAAAAAAATTGGAAAATTGGTTCTCACACTATTTATTATGATTGCGCGATGACCGTAGCTCACAAATGTTTCGTCCAAAGATCTCACAACTAGAAACTTGAAGCTTCAAAATGCTTTTTTTTTCAACTCGATACGACCATTTTTTACACAGATACAGCGATTCAAAAAGCAATAAAAATTTTAAAAAATTTCTCTTCCTTAATTTTTTTGGAGTTGCGTATGTCAAGAGACGCAGTGGCGTTTTGTGGCTTAGTAATAGGAAGAAAAAGAATGGACGCCACTGACGAACTGACGAACACGCCGTACTCTTTATACAGTGAGTGGGCCTTTTACTGGTCGTTTTTTTTAAACTTTGAATCGACGTCACGTGAAAACACATCAACACAATCTAATGTAATTTCACTCATGTAATGTGATTTTATCATACATCGTTTAGGTTATTTTTCGATCCGTCCACTCAATCGTAAGATCTCATAATTGTCCAGCCGAATTTCCGGACGATTTGATGATCGCAGGAGTTGTTCCAGACTCATCGTTTTTTTAGATCGAATAAAAACATTTAGTCCTTTCGGAAGCATCGCACATACACCCTTTTGGGAGTTGATTAATGCTTGTAGCAATAGGCGTACTGAGCGATGCGTTTTAGACTCGTTCTGTGCAGCCTCGTGATGTAGCCCGGGCATACCTCTCTCTCTCTCTCTCTCTCTCTCTCTCTCTCTCTCTCTCTCTCTCTCTCTCTTTTGTTTTCGTATCGAGTTTTTCTTTTATTTTTTGTATTCTTTCCTGTAAGGTGTATGTAATAAGAGGATTGGGTGCCAGAGGACCCTGCTTGGTCATAGCGCACTAATAAATCTCTCTCGCACACAAATAAGTTGAAGCGCCAAGAGAGGAGTGAGATACGAATGGTGTGCGGAATCCCCCCCCACTTTCGCATATTATAAATTGTTGAGGTCGTGGCAGGCACGTGTTCACTGCAAAAACTAGGCGTGTTTGACGTGTGTTCAAAGTGTGTAGAAATAACACAACATAAAGTCTAAACACCCGTTGCCATGTTGATTCTACACACTTATGCATTCGGTATCACGTAATGCGTTATAATTACACACGTAATGCGTTAAAATTACACATGTGAGCGTGTTATTTTTACGCATTAAATTATTACACACCTTCGTAGCGTCCCCATCAATAACACGCTTATGCGAACACACATAAAGCGTGTAGAAACAACATACAAGACGCATATTTACACACATTGGACTAAACAATACGCGTTGATAGCAACACACGAGCAAAAATAACACGGGAAAAAGCAATATAGTTTACGTGTGTTAATTGCGAATTATGGATCCTATTTTAAAAATCACCATGGTTACGGCATCACCTCAAACTCATTAGTTAGTTTGACGTTAATTGATTGCCAGGTTAACAAAACTACATTTGGTCTTCAATTAACCGATTAACCCGTTCAATTAACCCGATCAGGTTATCGCTTTTTTCGGCCCCTTGTCAGGTTATGGTGGATCACTGAAGGACCGAGACATGTTAGAACACGTAATTTGCAATGAAAAATTCTGATAAAATTCCTAAACACTCTTGAATACTTCTACTTTAAGGGTACACCATAAATATTGCAAAACAATTTGAACAAATATTTTATTTTTCGTCATAAACACACCCACCTCCCAAAAATGCAGGCATTAACTAAAAATGGCTCGGGTCTCCAGCGACTCACGATAACCGTATCGGATTAAGATCTTAGTATACACACACACCCTCTATAATAAATATACTCAATATATATTTCTGACTGTTGATTATGAATTTATTTACTTACTTATATGGAGGATATACATTTTATTTACATGGAGGATATACACTATATTTACATGGAGGATACATATATGTAAATAGTATTGTAAAAATGCGATTGACAACTTTTATTTTATCCGGAAAATTCATCTCGTCCGTGGCTAACTAAACTCACGTCCGCTGCGTCTTTCAGCTTGAAACAAAAAACAGGGTGAGGAAAATCAAATAGCTGTAGACCCTTTTTACACGTTTTAACGTGTGTAAGAAAATAGCACACGTCAATGTGTTGTTTGAACACATCTATCCGTGTTATTTTAACACGGTTATTTTTTACACACGTTAAAACGTGTAAAAAGTGTCTAGAGCCATTACACACCTAAAATGTGTAAAAACAACACACTTGTTTTTGCAGTGTTGAGAGCCGAGCCGATTTAATGAATAATTTATATCTCATTTTCTTCTCGCGCCTTTACCGTCTTTCAGTAATATACTTCTGGTCCGATGTGCAGCCCTCCGCGGCTGCCCATTTTGCTCGTGTACTCGCGAGTAATATGCATTCAAAGGGTTTTACGGCGGCAAACGACAAATATCTGCTCTCGTGGTACCATAGACTGAACAAATTTTATTATAATTGCTGCGACATATGTTTCGATGAGAATTTCAAGCGTGACACGGGGTGGGGGGGAGAGGGGGGATTTTATCGCACAAGTTCTTCTTCTTCTTCTGGAAATATATAATGGGACGTCCGCGTAACAGCCGTACAATAAGATTTTGCCTTGTTGTTGTTGTTGGCGTTTTTTACGGATCGTATCCGTATCCCATGTAGGTTTCGCCAATCGAACCGTAACGGCCAATACTTGGACCAATGTTGGCGGGGCGATGATAGATTACCCAATTATACGCCAATGCTCGGCTGAGTATTGACGAGCCAACATTGGTTTGCCAATATGAGGCCAATGTTCGGCCAAATATAGACTCGCTAATCATTGGCTTCTCGATACGAGGCCGATGTTTGACGAAGTATAAACTGGCCAATCATTGGTTTGCCAATACGAGGCCAATGTTCGGCCAAGTATAGACTCGTTCATTATTGGTTAATCGATATGAGGCCGATGTTTGACGAAGTATAGACTCGCCAATCATTGGTTTGCCGATACGAGGCCAATGTTCGTCCAAATATAGGCTCTCTAATCATTGGCTTATCGATACGAGGTCGATGTTTGGCGAAGTATAGACTCGCCAATCATGTTTTTGCCGATACGAGGCCAATGTTCGGCCGAGTAACGCATGATCAAACCGCAATTCGTATATTGACGATTCATTGTTTCGCGTTGAAGTCATTGAGAGACGAGATGAATACTTTTTACGAGTCCATTGGACATTATTCTTAACAAATATACTACCAAATCAATGCACTCATTGTTGGCCGATTCTCGAACGAGCTCATTCGCGATACTCTACCCATTTTTATGAACCATCCTACACTGACAGAAAAATTCTATTAATATTAACTAACCGCGTCTATTTATTTATTTTTTATTTGAATTAACTAGATTTTTCGTGAAATCAAATTTTTCCTATTGCATTCCATTATTGGAATTATTCATTGTAAATATGTTTATTTATTCAAATTAAACTTGAACTAATGAACAAATGGTCTGTGTTTATTGGAACACACATATTAAAGGGTTGTGGGAGTAGAAAGGGATTATATATATATATATATATATATAGGTTAGGTTAGGTTTGGAAATTCTCCAACATGTCAGTCGATAACACTCTCTAATTATCACGATGATATTAACTAATTAATATAGTTTATGTGATACAAATAATGATAAGAATCCATTTGGTCTCTTATGGCATATCTGCGATTCAAATGTTACGAGCACTCGGTAGCATAGGGGCAGCGTGCTTGGCTATGAGTAGGTAGGTTCAAGGCTCAAGTCCCATATAGGTGAAATATTTTCTTCGAACTATTCGTTTCGAAAGACCAGGTAATGACGAATTACAATACAAAAAGAATCAATTTTTTTTGGCAGTGCAGGACCAATTTTGGTGATCTATATCGGGTCACAATTATCCGCCAAGACTCGGTCGATGATCGGGGCAAGCTCGAGTGGCAATGATGGTAATCTTGACGGGGACTTATTGTTGGCCGATTCTCGAATGAACTCCTACGCGATGCTCGGCCGATTCTCATAAGCCATTCTAGGGCCAATATTGATTGCGAATATCGGGCCGCTCTTATCATCCGAGGCTCGGTCGATGATTGGGCCAAGCTCGAGTGCCAATGTTGGCAAGCTCGGCGTCGCGCATCGGCGAATCGTTGGCCACTACCGATCACCCTACATGGGATATAAGGCAATTTTTTACGGATCGTATCCGTAGGCAATTTGACTATGGAAGAGGATGAAATGCCTCTTTTTGTTGTGCACCGTGCCGGCGCACATGCGGGTATTATAACGATCTAGCTGTAGGTCATAAATCAATTTCTGAAACTTGACGCAGGTAAAAAAGCCGATTATTATTATTGTTAAAAGACTAGAGAACAATAGGCAACCCTTTCCCGTCTCTCATCTGTTGCACCCGCGGCCTAGTTGCAGTCGGAACTTTACCATCGCTGCAAGTCTACGTATCTTTCTCGGTTTCTAAGTTTGACTGTCTCAAGTGAAACGTAAACATTTTTTTAACAGCGATTTATTTGAAAATGTTGTTATGGATTTAAATCGTGCAGGAAAGAACACATACTCTTGAAACATTTTGCTGCGTTATTTGTTAATGGAATATTATTTTTTTGTCATTTGGAAAAAAGTTCAGAATCGTGAAGTTTTCTATCAGATTTTTACGCATAAAAAGCTTTTTGTTGTATTTCCGGGTTCGTCCCGGTTATTACTTTAATTGTTATTGCGAGATGATAGTTTGTACAATATAATCATCATCAAATCAGCCGCACGTATCCGCACTCCTTCGAGTCAGGGGCGAACAACCATGATAGTAAAAATAATAGAGAATTTATATTCGGGCGGAGTTCAACCTTGATATTATAAAGAGGCTATTACTAAATTCCAACCCACTGATCACTAGCATGAGACCAACACCCCTAAAAAATCAATGCCGTTTACAAAGGATGCAATTGAATTGATGATTCCCGCTGAATCAGACTCTGAAGATGACTCACATCAGATACAGATTCGGAGGAGGTTCCAGAAGACACAGAGAGTGAACAGGACGAAGAAGAGCCATGGCACCCATTATCATCTTAGTTATATAAATTATATTAAGTTTAGTTTTAGACAAGAAAAAAAACAATGTCAAGTTAAAAATGTAGTTTTATTATTTTCTATAAGACTCAATATTTTAGGACACATTATTCATCGCAAAACCCTACCTATAGACTAAAGTGAATGAAAGAGTCGTTGCAAATATAAATAAAATCGAAAGAAATCAATTTGCCCGTCTAGATTGGTCAAATACTCCTATGTGCGGCGATATAATGAAAAGTCATAGTCACGTGCGGAGACACGGATCTGCCCCCGTTATCGATCTCGCACGAGGCTGCTGGTGGCAGGTAATCATGGCGAGGGGGTCGCGTTAACGGGGTTCCCTCTACCCCTTCGTCCGAAGCTTGGTTGATTGACACTAAAAGGCGGCGACGCGGCACTTTCGTAGAGCTTGTACAAGGCCAAACTGATTAGGCTCAATCATACCTTTCGGAATAAGAAAGTAAATGTCCATCGTCGACAACAATTAAGATAAAAGAAAAGACGAGGAGGCAGCTTGTACCGTATATTGCGGAAAAAAAGAGGCGAGCGCCCAAACCTTGCGCGCCGCGCAGTATAAGCTGACCTTTATCCCGCGGGCGTTGAACAACAAAACGTGCACGCTATCGGATGACACACTGGCTGCGAGACGCAACCCTCTTCTCGGCACTCGATCCATCGTTGCCGTCGGCGCCGCGACGGGAGCTGCGACGCTTTACGATAGCAACGTGCCTCCCCCAGGGCGGAGGGTACCTTTGTCGAGGATAACGGGGTTTCTCCCAGCGGCCGCCTTCCGTCGCTTCGCTTCCGAAAAAACGAATGTGGGTACCGGAAAGCCGATACAACGGAAATCGCCGAAAAGCTGCGCCTAATAAACACGGCAAAATCCGAGGATGAAATAAGGCGCGCAAAGAGAGCAAGAGCACTGCAAACCAAGTGTGTTCTTTTGATACCATTACATGTAACTTGTAGTTGATTTTTACACATTTCCGAGTCTGTGTAATTTCGGAATACACTTTATCCATTTTCTATTACACACTTGAGTGTATTGTTTCTACGCGTATTTCCAGTCCTATTTGATTATTTTTTTATACACTGCATTGGTGTTAGTTCAAGGCATCGGAGTCCGTCTACTAAATGCAAAAAATATTTTCTAGAAATCTAAAATACTATGCAGTACTCGACTACCTCAAGGCTTTTTCAATATGATTCGTCGTTCTCTGACCTCCTGAAATGACTTTTTTCGAAAAAATTATGCGCCTGCCTACATATGGAATCGAACCTACAATCCACCTGCTTATTTTCTGCCTATACTTCGCACGCTGCCCCACGCTATCGAGTGCTTGTTGTGGCCTCTCAATCGCAGTTATCCCCTTACCGACAAATGCAATGCCTATAATTATTTGTTGTATTACATAAACTATATCAATTAGTAAATGTCATCGTGATATTAAGAGACTTTTATCAAATATCATGCTATACATTTTTTCCAACATAACCCATATATATATATATATATATATGAATTATTTCTCTTTCTATCTGTCTGTCACCCTCCCTCTGTACCCCCTCGTTATTTAACGTGGAAACCCCTTGGGTGTGTGTGTGTGTGTGTGTGTGTGCGCGTGCGTGCGTGCGTGCGTACGTGCGTGCGTGCGTGCGTGCGTGTGTGTGTGTGTGTGTGTGTATTGGGGTGGCACAAATTTAAGCTCTATTTTTCCCTTTTTCTCACCAGCTAATTATCTTCTTGACCAAAAAAAAATTGTCGTCGAAGCTGCGAGCGGTCAAAAAATATTTAGAGGTCGCTCAAGACTGCCGCAAATGCAAATTGTCATTAAAAAATCGTTTTTTTTTCGTCCCCTTCTCATCTATGAATTTCACGCTTTATAATTTTTTAAATAACCTCGCGAAAGCTCTAGCCGGCCAATGAATATTTAGTGGTCGCTCAAGGTTTTCGAAATTCACAACAGCTACAATTGGTCCGCAGTTTGACTAACGAGACCAACTGTAGGTCGCATTACGATGCCCGGAAAACAGCTGCCGTTTCAGTTTTACGAATAAAGCGACCTGGGGGCCGTCCATATATAACGTCATCGATTTTGGCTGATTTTTAACCCCCCCCCCCCCCCCCCCCCGAAATCATCCTATCCTTCCTATCGTCATAATCCAATTATCGTTACCGTCATCCAACGACCAGACCCCCCCCCCCCTATTTTAAAATGACGTAATTTATGGACGGCCCCCTATAATTTTGTTTACGGACAAGAGCTTTAAAGCAATATTTTATCAGAACAAAGATTACAATTCTTGGGTTAGAAATGTTGGGTAAATTTGAAAAATCTGTTTCTAAAGAAAAAAGGATTAATTGTTTTGAAAGTTTTACAACGCGACAAATTTATGTGGGAAGAGTAAAAAAAATTGTCGAAAATTGGAAATTTCGAAGGTCTCGAGCGACCACTCAAGCGATCATTCATTGGTGGGCGGGGGAGCTTTCGCGAGGTTAATTAAGAAATTATTAAGCGTAAAATTCATGGGCAAGAAGTGGACGAATACAAACAAAAAAAATTGATTTTCTAATAAAAATTTGAATTTTTGGGAGGCTTGAGCGACCTCTAAATATTTTTTGACCGCTCGCAGCTCTCGCGACATTTTTTTTCCCTTTAAGGCGTTACCCCCACTTGTAGCGCAAAAAAAGGCCTTTTTCATGAATTTTTTTAAAGAAAACTACAAAACTTTTTCAATCGATCAATATACCATCTTAAAGAACACATCTTGAAGAACTTTCAGTAATTTTTTTATTGAAAAATATTACATTGTTTAGTGGCAAATGGCCGTCAATGAAATAATGTTTTTATATACACGGTTTGCGGTGACCAACATTGCGGCGAAGTGGATCATCTGAAGAAAAAAATGCAGATGGATTTAGTCAAATTTAAGTATAAACTAGTCTTTAATCGAAGGATTTTAAAAAATATTCATTTTTCACAAAATGGCGGACAGTCAAAGTTAATGGTTCGATTTTAACGAAACAAAACGGCCGTTTTTTGGCTATAAAACGGCCATTTTTTTCGAAAAAAAAAAATCGAACGATTAAAGACTACATTTTTATGTATAAAATAAGCCTGCAAAATTTCAAGAAGATCGGTTCATTAGTGTTCGAGTAATCTTGGTCACCGACTTCAGAAATGCCATTTTGAGAAAAACGCGTTTAAAGTTTCAATTTCAGTTTACACGAAGAAAATACTTTTTTTTGTAAACGTACATAGAGTCATTTATTCCGGGCCCGTTTTTATAAATTGCAGTCTATTATATGAACGTTGCGAATGCCAGGTATACGACCCGTTTTCATCGAACAATGCATTGAAGGTCGGAGGGAGGGTCGAGCGCGCCAGACGGCAGACTAGCCGGTCGTTTACACAACGGATTCTTCTCTTTCAACGCTCATATCTCAGTCAGTTTTGTTCGGATCGACTTGAAATTTTCAGGACATATTCTCAGATACTTATACTTAAAAAAAATGCAATTAAAAAAAATCGATTTTTTCAAAATCGCAAGTGGGGGTAACCCCTTAAAACTCCGACTAGTGAAATTAACGATAATCATATTAAGGTAGTAAAAACAGTAGAAAAAAAGGGGGCACTAAATCTATACAAAAGCAAAAAGAACAATAATAATAATAATAAAGGGTTTGCTTATTCCTATTATAATACTATTCATTCGATATGCCACGCAATAATTTGCTCCTCATAACATGCTTATAATCTTTTTTCGCTCATACACGCTGCCACGTCATAGACAATTGCGTTGTACAAATAACATGCAGACGTAACAAACGATCGATAATAGTAATTTGTGCGACAAATTCTTATGACAAAATCACCACTTTTCAGTGGCCGCCGCAACTGCCTTTCAGACATACGCCTAGCCCATACGAAGCGCTGCATCAAGTACTCGGGTTCTTTATTAACACACATCGAAAAAATAAATATCGCCAATATCAGCTTACGGCGTTAAGCAACCTTCAACCATGCTAATCTCTGGAAATACGGTGCGATAGGCTCATCACGCCTCGCACCAAATATGAATTGCGCTCCAATATTTAGCGCCCGCTGAAGCCGACTGTTAAGCTCCTCAGTGATGTCGGTAAGTAATAGACTGCCGGACTGGTCAATAAGCGGCGGCAATACGAGAGCTGACACTAGCATTTTGCGTATATTTGATGATAGTTGACCACGGCAGAGCTTGAGCTGGGATGTTGTTGCCCTTATTTTTGCAGTAACTCTTACGATGTGCTCACACCACAAAAATGTGCGCTCAATAGATACACCAGTGCCGGATTTAGACCTTTCTTAAGTATAGGCCACTTGACTTTGTGCCGCCCCTCCTATCTTTATTACTTGGTTTTACCTAGGCCTTTTTACGTGCCTCGAAAATCCGCCATCCCCGAAGTCTGCCGCGCCTAGGCAGTTTCATATACGGCCTGTTGGCAAATCGAGGACTGAGGTATGCCCAAGCAAATGACTGACCTAGTCAATGGAATGGTGTCTGACTCACAATTCGAAATTTACATGCATACTTTTTCATATACTTAATGTGGATCCGCTATTTACAAATAGGCATAAAAAGTGCTTAACTTTACCGTAAAACACATAAATGCATTGTTTAAGACACATTTGATATCTGACTGTGTTGACGTCTGCGATTACACGCGTTGCATGTTTTCAATAAGATGTAAACATTTTATGTTCAAGTGTCTAAAAATAAACATCAAATGTGTTCAATTATTCTGTAACACACAAAATCGCACGATACATATGGCATTTAATCGTGTCAATTCCTAGAATAACAAACCTTACGTATAACGAATAACATATATGGACTTGGAGTGTGTTCTTTCGTGATCCGTTGCGCTCTCGACCTTAGCGACAGTCGCTCGCACGCACACTCACTCGGCTCTTATTATTCCATAACGACCGTGCTTACTCCTTTCTTTGACACTCTTGTGAAAACGCGCGCGGAGAGGAAACAAACCGCCAGAGCGAATGACGAAAGGAGAAGAAAAACATCGAACGAGAGAGAAGAGACGGGATTCCGAATCGACCGAGCCTGTGCGCGCCCCGTTGGCAAAACAAAAACGGACGCCCGCAGTTAGGTGCAAACTTTTTTACGACGCCAAGACTTGCGTTTTTCCATAATGGTCCTTCGGGGTGGGATCTGTTTGGACTTTGTCTCACCCTCTCTTTGTCTCTGTCGCGGATCAAGGGAGGCGACGGAGCGCAGACGAAGAGAACAATCGAGTCTCAAAGTTGTTTGCACTTTCGTATTTTTTAGCCTTGCTGCCGCACCGTGCGACCGTCGCTCTACCCCTACATGAGTACCTATGTAGGGAAAGAGCAATGGTCGCACGGTGCGGTAACCTGACTAGAAAATACGAAAGCGCAAACAACTTTGAGACTCGATTGTTCTCTTCCTTTGCGCTCGTCGCCTCCCTTTAGCCGCGACAAGGGAGGCGAATCAAGCTCTACGTATCACGAGGGATTCAATTTTTTCTCAAATGACACCTTTGCGGCTCGTTCTTACCGTACAAGTATACAAATATAATCGAGTATACCGCCGCGAGCGCAACAATTTTTTTCATTAATTGTCAAGCCTCTTTTTCCTGTAGCAAAGCTACCTCAATGCGTGCCCACGTCGACACAAACATGTATACCGATGATGCGACGTAGCGTGGAGCGCGATCGCGTCTCACATTCCGCGAGAACGAAATATTCCATATCCCCCCCCAATACCCCGACCGCCGCAAGTACGACGTGTGTGCACCGCGTGAGACGAGACGCCGGCATTTGGACGTATACTCGCGCCGTGTGCTTCTCCGACGTCGTTGCGCGTTCCGGTCTTTCACGATGCGGTTGAAATTGGAGAAAATTGGGAGAAAGAGCGAGAGGACGCCTCGAGAATGCCAAGAAACGCGATATATCTCCCAGCGTCCAAACGGAATTTCATTCGTTCGATCGATTTAATTGAAGGTTGCATGTCTCACGTAGCAAAGAGAGCGGCGCGGAGGCGTCGCCCCCCCCCCCCCCCCCCCCCCCGCCTCTCAATCTTCTCGGCAACCCCATATATATATATATGTGTGTGTATTACAGATTCTCAAGCGGAGCTTCGCCCTATTCTAGAGAGGCTATTTTACATGGCACTCCGCGAAGCGCGTAAAACGCCTCGTGATATACTCCGTACCACCTATGCAGGCATGGAAACACGGATCGTTTCACCCCCGCGCTGCGTCGCCGTGACCTCGCACTTTCTGACGGTATTTTCTTATTCTCGACGAAAATAACTAAACGAGAGAGTGAGAGAGAGAGACTGCGCCAGAGTCCCTTAATTGAATCTTTCGCGCGATTCAATTGGTGAAAAGCGCAATGAACGTAGACAAGGCAGATGAGTGTGCCAGGGTAAAATATAATCCCTACGAGCCTCATTGATTTTTACACTCTACAAAATACATTCAAGAGCGCGTGCACCTCGTTTGATGAAACAAGTAATTTTATACGCTTATGAATGTTTCGTTGAAACGTGTTGGGCCGCGTACGTAAGTATACATCGTAGCTCGTGCAATATCCGTTGGAGCAACGTGACTCGCTCGCGCGTTGCGATCGTTACGCGTTCTCGCTTGTGCGGGGTTAGGCCTTGATGCGGGCAAACCCGCCTCTCTCTCTCTCTCTCTCTCTCTCTCTCTTTCTGACCGAGACATCTCGTACAGGCACGGATATGATCGGGGTCGCACGCAACGAGAATGATGCGAGAGTCGCGCGAGGATGACCAACAGAGTTTAGCGGGATGCCGATGGCGAAGCGTACACGCCACGACGGGAAAATAACATATTGCTTCCCTTTTAACTTGCGTCTATTTCCAAGGGAAAGATGACTTCTTCTCGAGTACGAAGACGCATTTTTTCCAAGTGAAATCGGCTGCTCGGACTAGTTACCGTCACACCGGATTTTCTTTCTTTGTTACTTTGGAGTTTAAGCCGCTTTCAAAATACACAGGAGCAGCGTCGAGAAAGTTGTAGCGATCGCAGCAGTAGCAGCCATCAAGCGTCTTCGACTAAGTATTCAACTTAATAAGTTTGTCGGCGCAAACACGGAGAGGGTGCGCGCGCGCAAGAACGCCTGGCAATAGCGCCGTATTGAAAACTCCACCGCTCGTTAGCCGTATTGAACGTTCGTCGAACTCAAACAGACCCGTATCGAGGCGTATCGAACGAGTTACGACCGCTTAACCAAAATCTCCGGAGCTGTCAAACTTTATTGATCAAGTCTTGTCGTTGAATCGCGAAAGGGGATACGTTTGAAAGACGCCGAGTAGTCTCCTCCTGACCGCACCAAAGAAAATTCCACCCCGATTCGCCGGCTATAGTTACTTCCCGCAGAAGCAAGAACCAGAGTAATCGCCCGTCAAAAACCCGCCTTTCTTTTTCTTTTCTTTGCTGCTCTTTCGTCAGTTCGGAATTTCCTTTCGAGCGTGCACGACGGAGCAACGCGCGCGCGCCTCAAATTGGATAGATCTCTCCGACGAGAAAACTTTATTTTCCCGCGTGTACCGCGAATGAGAAAAATGTCAAGGAAAATCCGGGCTTCCGCTTTGCCAACGAGATGGCGCGAAGCCGCAACAAACTTGTCAACGTTTTCGCCTCAATGTCCTCCTCTCCTTCCCCGCACCTTTCTCGTTTATCGCACGCGTTTCTTGCCAACCTCAATCCCGTACTTTCCACGACGTTCAAGTTTCCATCGATGTGAGGCAACGAATTAAGAAAATATATATATTTCTTATTTTTTTATAAACAACTATAGTTGCTTCATATGTTTGACGTCCAAAAAAACATGTAAATATGATCGAAAAACATGGTCCTGAATTAAAAACTGTTCAATTGAATGACGTTGAAGTTTGCATCGTTGGAAGTGGCTCAATTTTTTTTCGACTGATTCAGGCACTCAAACACCTTACTTATTTACAACCTCAATTAGAAAAAAAGGCTTTCAACAATGATGAAAAATTGAAGGAAAAAAATCGTTGCGTTCCAACGATGCAAACTTCACCGTCATTCAACTGAGAGTAGGGAATTAAATAAAGATGTAAACATGGGCGTCAAGGTATTGCGACTTAATGTTTTCAACGTTTCTCACACAAAGCCCTCAAAGCAAGCGTAAAAAAAGGTTTCGCCCCATCCCCGGAACCGGGGGCCCACTCTACGGAAGGGGTGAAAACACGGAACAATTGTATCTTTTCATGTAGGAGCTGAAAAAACAAGGCCAAAAATAATTTCGACCATTTTCCAGCCCCGCAACCACCGTTAGGAGGGAGTGAAAAATAGTTTTTGAAAAGCTGCATCTATCGATGTACGTAGGTTGCACGTTTTCTTTTTCCACATTAACATCATGGAGCTTCAAAAGCTAGCTTCAAAAACTTTCGACCATTTTTCAGTCCCGGAAACCACCCTCAGTAGGGGATGAAAAGTTGAAAATACCCTTCACTCTTCGTACAATAACGTCGCAAAAGGGTTGTATCATCGCGCATCCGTATACCATGTGTCGCTCGTTTTACTTGGGATCGACACGACCAAATGAAGAATAATCATTTTTCTTTCTAAATGAAAAATCGTACGAGCGTTCGCCGCGCGATCGCTGCAACGAAGCGCCCATAGACTCGTTAGGGTAAAGCAGTCAGTCCCCAGCCCTGCTCTCGAGCCATTTACAACTTTGTACGCGTGATAATGGTGCGAATATGCTTTGATACTAATAGTCTTCAATGAAATCTCTGGTATTCAATTGGTCGGTACCAAGAAACGGGGTTAAATTGACACTGAAGCTAACGTTGATAGTTTTTGGGGCTACTTTGACAGAAGGCCAAAATACGGTTTGAATGTTTGCGCATTTTAAAGTGCTTAAATTTGTTGTTCAAGTTTATTATAATGTTGCTAAAGTTGATTGTAATGTTGCTCAAGTTGATTCTGATCCCAATGATAATTATAAGACTGATTATGTGCCTATAATAGTGTACCTTAGGTACTCGATATTTTCATGTAAAATGTTTCCGCAATGAAGATGACAATTTGAGTGTTAAATATCGTTGTTTTTTCATTTCATTCCATGTATAGTGCATAAAATATTAATTTTTTTTTCCTGAAAATTATGTAAAAAACCCCTCAATCTTTGACATAAGTTGCATTTCAATGGCTTGTCAATGGAACCCCAAACTCGAGGTTACTTTGACGCTTGAACAAAAATATATATATATATATAATTGTGGGGACGGAGGGGGCGGGGGGTAGTGGAGTTTGACTTTCTTATACATTTGATAGCCATAGGACGACACGTTGTTCTATTTTATATTTCTTTCGCATGGGAAGTCGTTTTTGCCCATGTAGGTATTTTATAGTATTCTGTGATGGGTTATCTTATTTAATGGGCTTATTCCCACGAGAAAGATGTTGTTAATAATTTTTTATGACTTTTCTGCGTGTAAAATTATATTGAGTCGTAGAAAAAACATAGTTTTTATGTTGGCCGACTAGAGGGTCTTCGATTTAACATTGTAAACCCAATGGTAATTCCCCCCCCCCCCTCCCTCGACTACTGATTTTTAGCAAATTTCTTCCATAGAGATCAAATTTATACTGGAAATAAACAAAATATATTTAAACACTCTGCACCTTGAAGAAACACTGATAATAATGGTTATACCTATAGTCGGCCACGATCAAATATATCCTGGTTGAGGCGGCTAACTTTTAGGTAAGGAGAACCCCAATAGTCGGTTGTTCGTTTTCAAGTTTTTCAAAACCCGATGCTCAAATATAAGAAAAAAATCACACCAGCAATGCCCGCAATAAGAGAGGGCATGGAAATTCCATCATGGGCATGGGAACCATCCAAGATTGAATGCGGTCGGACGAAGATAGATAAAAAAAAAGATCAATAAGCCAGCCTTCATTAGAGAAGGAGAAGAAGACAACGAAAATGAATGTAAAAATAGTACCGATGACACAAATAATGACGACGTTGCATCCACAATCTCAATTGAGTTTGGAAAAATCTCACCCTCTTAACCCTGGTACGAATCGGTCGAAATAACAAACTAAGGACATACTTTCGTTTTTCAAAAATTCGATTTCAAATAATAAGTCATATTGAATAAATATTCACGACTTTTCCATAGTCTTTCAAAATTAATCATTAAAAAAAATGTATTTGCAAGTGAGATTTTGCTATGAATGTATTACAGAATACGTATACCCGTTGCCGAATGCATGTAAAGTCGCATAATTAATAAAGAAATAAGTAAATGAATAGACGTATATATTAGTAACGAAAACTTGTATTTGTTGATTTTATAATGAGCAGTCGCCATGCTTACTCGCAGTCAAACGCGAACTGTGGAAAAAATACAAAAGCAGCTGTGAATTCCTCGCGAAAATGATGGTTTTCGACGATGAAACCGACATGGAAGATGATGCTGTCAAAAATATAACTGACCAGGAGATAAAAAAAGGCGAAAAAGATGCCGAGGATCACAACTCGGGTGCTGCTTCCCCCGACTCCGATTTTGACGGCGAGACTCAACCCAAAAACTTATGAATATACGTTGTTTCTGTTTTTATTCAATATAATCGTGTTATCTAAATACTTTTATGCAAAGTATTGCAAAATTCATTCGGAAATAATGGATTTTTACAACAATAATTCGTCAGAGTACGCTATAGATCGATTGTAATAAAAAATGAGACACCGAAAATCGACCTATTGGCCCCTTGGAAGTTTTGTTGATAACAATGAAAAATTATATCACCATATTTTTTTTCTCAACATTTCACCTCTGCCCTTCGAGAATCCGCAATGAAAATTGAATTCCGTCGATTAGTCCCTGAGTTATGAATTTTGGAGAAAAAAAATGCACAACTCGCGTTTTTTCTCTTCCGCAAAACTTTTTCATGTACTCAAACAGCTTTCTTAGACAAAATATCGGCCGAACGTAGAACTTCTCTTCACCGGCGCTTTTCAGACGGTCTGCTCTTTCGTTTGAAAAAAATCATCCGAATAGATGTAATTTTGTGGAAACTACAATTCGAAAGTTGGCCGGGTTTCACAGACCCAGGATGTATAACGAAGTGGCGAAAAATATGACTGTCCTTCTAGGGTTGAAAAAGCTTGCTAAAATTCATTCTCCGATTGATGATAAGAGTGATAAAAAAAACAATATATAGAATTGTAGACGTATGATCGGACAAATAGAGAAATAATTAAGCAACAAAAGGAAGACGAATAGGAAAGGAAGAAAGAAAGCCAATATTTTGGTACGGAAATTGCAAAGAGCACAGGAAAAAAAAGAAAAGACACGAAAACGAAAAAGCAAGGGTCTCGAACAATCGTGCAAATGAACAACAAATTAACAACAAATGAAAAACGGTTGTGAATAAAAAAAAGTTTCAAACTCGACGTTTATTAAAATAGGATACGCGAATAAATATACGCGAGCGTACAATGAACTTGCCAAAAGTTTCCGACCCGAATATACGCGCCCGATAAACATATATATATATATATATATATATATATATATATATATATATATATATATATATACATATATATATATTAGAGTGGCACAATTTTGAGCTCTATCTGTTTCCCTTTTCCCACCATCCAATTGTGTTCTTAAAAGAAAAAAAAATTGTCGCGTTAGCTGCGCGTGATCA
Organism: Ophion ellenae; assembly: GCA_963210295.1. NCBI lineage: Eukaryota > Metazoa > Arthropoda > Insecta > Hymenoptera > Ichneumonidae > Ophion > Ophion ellenae. The sequence goes on from OY723390.1 coordinate 51,391,439, forward strand.
AAACATATTTAGAGATGGCTCAAGCCTCCCAAAAATTCAAATGTTCGTTAAAATATTATTTTTTTTCGTCCACTCCTCACCCATGAATTTTACGAAGTATAATTTTAAAAATAAACTCGCGAAAGCTCTAGCCGTCGAGAGAATATTTTGTGGTCGCTCAGGGTTTGCGAGATTCAAAATTTCCGCCAAAAAATACATCCCGCATGCACTATAACTCCTTGTAGCATAAAAACGAAATCAAAAGCGAGGTGTTATATTTTCTGAATAATTTATTATAATCATTTGTAACAAACACCAATTAGACGATATGTATTGTTATGTATGATTATATTATGGCACAGAGTACAGCTACGATTGGTCCGCAGTTTGACTAACGAGACCAACTTTGAAGCGCATTACAATGCGTGGGAGACAGCTGCCATTTCAGTCTTACGAATAAAACGATCTATAATTTTGTTTACGGTGAAGAGCTTTGGAGAATTATTTTATGAGAACAAAGATTATAATTCTTGGGTTAGAAGAGTGAGGTAAATTTGAAAAATCTGTATGTAAAGAAAAAAGGATTAATTGTTTTGAAAATTTTACAAAGTGTCGAGTACATGAGTGAGAAGAGTAAAAAAAAATCGCGAATATTGGACATTTCGAGGCTCTTGAGCGACCACTAAATATTCATTGGCGGGTTAATTTAAAAATTATAAAGCGTAAAATTCATAAGTGAGAAGTGGACGAAAAAAATCATCTTTTTAATGAAAATTTGAATTTTTGGGAGGCTTGAGGGAGCTCTAAATATTTTTTGACCGCTCGCAACTTCCGCGACAATTTTTTTTCAAACAAGTTAATTGGATGGTGAGAAAAAGGAAAAAATAGAGCTCAAAATTGCGCCACCCTAATATATTTAAACATCAACATTGAACTTTCCGATAATCCTAACTCCTTCCAACTACCATATATGTAAATAATAATTACGATGATCTACCGTTACTTTGAAAATATACACGATACTCAGTCGTACACGTCATTAATATTTTGCTACAATAAGTTGGCACTGGTGACGTCACGGAATGTATTATCATAGGAAGGAACTTGGTTTCTCCCCCCAACCTTCAAAAATCATTCAGCAAGAACGTTAATTTTGTTCGTCTCGCGGATCCTATTTGCCCGAATTGATGAATGTTTAATAATTGTGCGTATGCGGATGTGTTGCAGATCGGCTCGTTGAAGAATTACTACCTGTACAGCCATCCGCGAGTTGAAAAGAGATCGATCGAGGCGAGCGACGAACACCACAGACGTCTCAGCGACGAAGACGAGGTGACTGTCTCTCCCTCGCGCACTTGGAGCTCCTTCCCTTTTCCAATATTATTCAAGAAAGGTAAAATTTGTTTCGTTTTTAGGTTCACTGGTTTCAACAGCAGCACGAGCGCAAACGGAAAAAGCGGGACTATGAGAGCGACTCGTTTGCTTACGGCACTGCTCGTGACTATTCGTCCTTGTTCGACGTATACCGAGAAGCAGGATCTCAGCCGAGAGAATTGTCCTTTCATCGGCAGAGAAATCGGGGAGTACTCTTCCAGAATCTCTTCACGGATCCGCTCTTCAAGGAGGAATGGTATCTGGTGAGCGCGTTCGATTCCTATTGCACAGTCATGGGATAAATGAAAGAGAAAACAAAACTAAGATGGATACATTGCGCAGAACGGCGGAGCGAAAGACGGTTTCGACATGAACATCGGTCCGGCCTGGCAAAAGGGTTACACGGGCAAAGGTGTCGTCGTTTCGATCCTCGACGACGGTATACAGACAAATCATCCCGATTTGGCGTTGAATTACGATCACGAGGCGAGTACGGACATAAACGATAACGACAATGATCCGATGCCGCAGGACAACGGCGACAACAAGCACGGTACGAGATGCGCCGGAGAAGTCGCCGCCATCGCCTTCAACCAATATTGCGGCGTCGGAGTTGCCTACAACGCCAGCATAGGAGGTTACATTATTTTCTTTCTCCCTCTCTCTCCCTTTCTGATTTTCGACGACGACGACGACGACGACGACGACAAAGACCAAAGATGACAACCATGACGAGCACGACGACCACTCTCCTCGCGCCCTAGAGCCCAAAAATGACAATTCGAAACATGCTCTCTCTCTCTCTCGCTCATCACAGGCGTGAGGATGCTCGACGGTCCGGTAAACGACGCGGTTGAGGCGCGGGCCCTCGGTCTCAATCCCGATCACATCGACATCTACAGCGCCTCGTGGGGTCCAGAGGACGACGGTAAGACGGTCGACGGGCCCGGTCCCCTCGCGAGACGTGCCTTCATCTATGGGGTTACCAGCGTGAGTAGAGACGTTGCCGCCGCCGCCGCCGCCGCCGCCGCCGCCTACTTTTCCGTGCGAACGCACAACTGGCAACGAATACTTGACGAGAGCGTGTTGTGTGTTGCAGGGTCGCAGGGGCAGAGGCTCGATCTTCGTTTGGGCCTCGGGTAACGGCGGACGTCACACGGACTCTTGCAACTGCGACGGTTATACCAATAGTATATTCACGCTGTCGATATCGAGCGCGACGCAGGGCGGCTACAAGCCCTGGTATCTCGAGGAATGCAGCTCGACACTGGCCTCGACGTACTCCTCGGGTACACCCGGCAACGACAAGAGCGTCGCGACCGTCGACATGGACGCCAAGCTCCGTCCCGATCACATATGCACGGTCGAGCATACGGGAACCTCGGCCTCGGCGCCTCTCGCTGCCGGTATATCCGCTCTCGCTCTAGAGGCCAATCCGAGCCTCACCTGGCGAGACATGCAGTATCTCGTTGTGCTGACTTCGCGCTCTGCACCCCTCGAAAAGGAAGCTGGTTGGATTCTCAACGGTGTCAAGCGAAAGGTCTCTCACAAGTTTGGTTACGGCCTGATGGACGCCGGGGCGATGGTCGGCCTTGCCGAACAATGGACCAACGTACCGCCCCAGCACATCTGCAAGTCTCAGGAGATAAACGAGGAACGATCGATCGATCCGAGCCCTGGTTATACTCTTACCGCTTACATGGACGTCAGCGGTTGCGCTGGTAGTCTCAACGAGGTTCGATTTCTCGAGCACGTGCAGTGCAAGGTAAGCGGCGGCGGCAGCAGCAGCGGCTCCCCCTCCCCCACTCCTCCTCTCGACCTCTCCCATTCTCCCGTCACCGAGAGAAAAAATTCCTACCGAGTTGATGCGCGTTATTAACCCGTGTACGGTGATGGCACCTCGCGCTCCAGCGCGCATCCCCGATAATTTTTTGACGCCCCGTCTTCCTCCTCCTCCTCCGTATCGTCCCGCACGAATATAGACTCTCGAACAGAGGGGAGACGAAATGTCAAGGCAGAAATGCCACGATGCTCCTCTTCCTCGTATGCTCCAACCCCTCGTCCCCGCCCCCTCTCTTCCCTCGCTCTATAATTAATAAAACAAAAGAAAAGAAAAGAAAAAGCGTTGAGCGCCAACGTTGACGCAGGTCTCGTTGAGATTCTTCCCACGCGGCAATCTGCGACTGCTCCTGACATCGCCGATGGGCACTACGTCGACGCTCCTCTTCGAGAGACCACGGGACGTGTTAAGCTCCAACTTTGACGATTGGCCTTTCCTGAGTGTACATTTTTGGGGCGAAAAGGCGGACGGCCGTTGGACTCTTCAGGTTATCAACGCCGGTAATCGGAGGGTTAATTCACCAGGTAAGGCTCATCGAGGAGGGTGCAACGGACTGGTGTGCGCGCCGCAGGATCGACCTTTCACACACACACACACACACACACACACACACACACACACACACACACACACACACACACACACACACGCACGCACGCACGCGCACGCACACACACACACACACACACACACACACACACACACACACACACACACACACACACACACACACACGCACACATATATATATATATATATTTATCTGTTACAGGAATACTAAAAAAGTGGCAACTGATATTCTACGGTACCGCGACTAATCCCATCAGAATAAGAAATCGCCAGTTTAATCCGGTGGGCGAATCGACAAAACCGACACACCTTTTTCGTTTCCAATGACTCGTCTTCATTTCCAAACTCGTCAAAATTTGCAGACTTATCAGGATCCGTATCTCGGCTCGGCCTCAAACGTCGATGCCTCGGTCGCAGCCCTGGACGGCTCTTCGGCACCTATTCTTACCAACCGATTACCCGGCGACGCGGCTAACTCCGCTGCCGCCACCGAAGACGACGTTTCTCGTTCTTTCCAGGGATCCCTCGATCCGTCCCGCCGAATCTCCCACGATTGTGATCCACAGTGCGATCATCGAGGCTGCTACGGAAAGGGACCGACTCAGTGCGTCGCCTGCAAGACTCATCGGTTGGACAAGTGAGTGTCGTCGACGATGAGCCTTATCTCTCTCGCTCGCGGGATATTAATCGAGATTTGCTGCAGCACGTGCGTCAGTCGTTGCCCACCGCGCAGCTTCCCGAATCAAGGAGGCGTCTGTTGGCCCTGCCACGAGTCGTGCGAGACTTGCGCTGGTGCCGGCCAAGATTCCTGTCTCTCGTGCGCTCCGGCTCATCTTCGCGTCACCGATCTCGCCGTCTGTCTGCAACAGTGTCCCGACGGTTATTACGAAAATTCTGAGAACAACACTTGCGTACCGTGCGAGGCAAACTGCGCGAGCTGCCAGGATCGCCCGGACCACTGCACCAGCTGCGAGCATCATCTCGTTATGCACGACAACAAGTGTTACGCGGCCTGTCCGAGCTACACATACGAGACTCAGGATTACAATTGCGCTCCGTGTCATTCGAGCTGCGAGAGTTGCAACGGGACGGGCGAGGACAAATGCGTAAACTGCCGCCCGGGATTATTTTCTCTTTCGGGTGAGGGAGAGAGACACGCTCGCGGCGAGCAATCTGTCGTTGTTTCTCACACTTCGCAGCCCCCCCCCCCCCCACCCCCCCTCTTTGGCACTTTGTATCGATTAATCTTTTGAATTTTAGGTAATTGCCGGAACAGCTGCCCGAGCGGCACCAGCGCCGACAAGAAGAGACGAGAGTGCGTACCGTGTCCACCTGGTTGCGCGAGCTGTGCCAGCTCCGTTTGCATGAGTTGTCTCGATGGGTGGAGTCTCGACAAGAAGGCCGGTCTTTGCGCCCCGGCGAGCCGTTCCCGTTGCGACACCTCCGAGTACTACGAGGACGGGCACTGCAAGCCCTGTCACTCGACCTGTGAGACCTGCGCCGGTCCTACCGACGATCATTGCGTCTCCTGCCAGGGCTCTCTTCTCCTCCAGGCACGCAAGTGCGTCGGTCGTTGCGAGGACGGATATTACCCCCTCGTTCAACCCACCCGTCGCTCCGTCTGCTCGCCCTGCCTCCACACCTGCCAAACTTGCGTCTCTCGACTCAACTGTACAGCCTGTCAGGAGGGACTCGAGCTCCAGAGCGGAGAGTGCAGATCCTCGTGCGCCCAGGGGTTTGCCGTTTTATTTATCCCTGCTGCTACCCTGCTAGACATTTTTATCCGAATTTCTCATGTTTTCTCCGTTTCCCCCTAATTCGGAGAAAATCGGGGAAAAAATGGGAAATATTAATCTTAAAATATGCCGCCGATTTTCCCCACTATTCCTCTTTCTTCCGCATTATTTCGATTTTCCCATTTCATTTACGAGAATTCCCCATTATTTCCTAGTCTTCCTAAATGCCTTTGGAGAATTTCGGAGAAGTGATAAAAACTCGAAAAATGAGTTTGTCGGGAAAAATTCCCATTTTTTCCTTACTTTCCATCAAATTGTCAATGACAATCTCTTAATTTTTTTATAAGGGTGGTGACCCAAAAACTATTTCGAAGTTTTAGGTATAGTAGGAAATTCAAAAATGCAGAAAATATTAGCACATTCACATAGACTTTACTGACATTAATGAAAACATTGCCTTGGAAGACTTTCGGACAAATGGGGAAAATTTAGGAATTGAGTTTATCGGAAAAGTTCTCATTTTTGCTTTCCGAATTTGTCATATTTTCTCCGTTTTCTCCCAATTTGGAGAAAATCGGGAAGAAAATGAGAAGTATTAATCTTAAAATATGCCCCCCCCCCCCCCCCCCCAATATTCCTTATTTTTCCGCATTATTCCGATTTTCTCATTTTATTCACGTCGTGAGAGTTAAAAATCATTACATTTTTTTATATTTCTTTTTATCATTCAATCGTGATTTTTACTCTTCTACTTGGTCTTCCTATTATTTTTTTTAAATTTTATTTGTTATGCAAAATAACAAGTCATTATTTTTGTTTTTTTTTTTCGAAATGTAAAAAAGTGGAAAATCAAATATTCAGGAAAAAATGCAATCGCCTTTTCATGTAGATAGGAGGCATGCACGGTACGGTAATCCGAAAGATAATACTTGTGCAAAGCAAAGTATATTCTTTGGTTTGCACAAGTATTATTTCACTGATTTATATTTATGTAGGAAAAATGATGAAGACTAATGGTAAAAAAAGGATTTCAGAATTTTCGAAAAAAATGAAAGGAATTCCGAAAAAATAGGGAAAGTTTAGAGAAATGCGAGGAAATTTGGGAAATTTCGGAGTAATGTGGAAATATTTTTTTCCGGATTTCTCCGGTCTCATTTCACTGAAAAAATCGGAAAAGTTTTGGGAGAAAATAGGAGTTTTTAAGAAACATGCGGGAAAAAAAGGGAAAATTTAGGGAAATTTCGGAGTAATGTGGAAACATTTTTCTCCGAATTTATCAAAAAAGTCTCGATTCACTGAAAAAATCGGAAAATTTTTTGGAGAAAATCGGAGTTTTTTTTAAAGAAAAAAGCGGGAAAAAAATTCTACCAGGGTACCCCACTATCTTCTGCAACCTTCTATCCAATCTTAAATGGATTTTTAATTTATTTTTTTACTTTTCTTACCGGTGCGCAGTTACTACAGCGATCGAGGACGGTGCTCCAAGTGTTATCTCTCGTGCAAAACCTGCTCAGGACCGAGGCGGGATCAATGCGTTTCCTGTCCCCAAGGCTGGCAACTAGCCGCTGGCCAGTGTCATCCCGAGTGTCCTGAGGGTTTCTTCAATTCGGACTTTGGTTGCCAAAAGTGTCATCATTATTGTCGCACGTGTAAAGGCGAGGGTCCTCTCGAATGTACCTCCTGCCCCAGCCATTCTATGCTCGACGCTGGATTGTGCATCGAGTGCCTCGGTGCTCAGTATTACGATTCGCTCACCCAATTGTGCAAAACGTGCCATTCCGAGTGTCGAAGATGCTCCGGACCTGGAAAATTCAGTTGCTCTGCTTGCACCGCTCCTCTTCGTCTCGACAAGCGCAACAATCGATGCGTATCCTGTTGTTCCACCAGCGCTCCCGCCCGGCACACATCCGAGACTGACGGCTGTTGCGACTGCGATCCCGAAACCGGTAACGCGCGAGACGCTCCACCGCTATCTTATGCCCATTTTCTTTCTTCTTCTTCTTCTTCTTCTTCTGACACTTTGTATTTTGCGTGATTACACAGGTGGCTGCAGGAACAGCTCACCGGCTGGTAAAAGAAGAGTTCCCGGGACTGAATTTTCCAAGTCTGAGGACAACGAAGCGGCGGCAGCGGCGGTCTTTGCCCCGGAAACTCTGACAACCTTTGACGATGAGAGCAACGAACGTTTCAACGTTCAAGATTCTACGGCTATTGCTACCACCGCGGCTACGGCCATGGCCGTTGCCATCTGTTTTGCCTCTGTCGCCCTCTTCGCCGCAGTCTTCGTAGGCCTTCAGGTACGGCAGCGGCAACGACGACCGCCACCAACCTACTTGATAATCCCGTACACAATCCTCTCAGGGTATTATTCGCTTTCTTGTCCTACAGGCTGCCTCCAAGAGACGAGAATCGACGATTGGATACACTAAACTAGCGGTCAGAATGGAACCACCCGACGATGCGGATCCGGACGACGCGAGCCAACTTGTGACCTAGAGAAGCCACCGTCGAATGTATTTACTCGTTAAAACGGCAACGCGCCACCGTTCATCTCCGATTTCGACTCTTACGTATAACGAGAGAAACGGATGAGACGAGTTAATTACTCGGCATCCCATTCCGCTTTCTTTCCGAAACAAAGAAAAAGGAAACGGTGAACTTTGTTATCAACTAACGCGCGTATACGGAGGGGGGGGGGGGGGGCATTTTTAAAGATAAATGCACGATCCGCGCAAATTCGTTGGTGCCCGCTGGAAACAAAACCGTAGGCCAACCGATGAAAAATGAAGCGAAACGAAACAGGGGATATCGCAAAGTGCCTCATCACCGTAATCCCTGTATCTCTCGTATCTCGAAAGGAGCATCAGCGCTTCCTGCATTTGTCTTTTCTCTCGTAGCAAATTTCGCAAAGCTAAAGAGAGAAACGAAAATTCGGGAGAAAAGTCGTTTTCATACGTAATTCCCTTGCCGCTCTAAATGTACATTTGTTAAGAGAAAGAACGGTAAAAAAGAATGACGTGACACAATCGATAAGATCAAGTATGCCGAGAAGAGAGAAGAAAGAGGAGGAGATTCCAGAGATTGCTTCGACTTGAGTTCTCCACCAACACACAGATGGACAACAAAAAGGGAGCTTTTTTATCCACATTATTAGACGCATCTCTCAGACAGTGGTCCACGCGGAGAGTCCCCCCGTTCAGCGTTGCGTTTTGTAATTATTTCTTGTTTCATTGTTTACGTGTTTATTTTATTTTACTTTTGTTTCATACGACATGGAACCTTATACACACACACACACACACACACACACACACACACACACACACACACAAACCCACATATATATATATATATAAATATCATTGTACAAGTTACATTGTACCCGCCGATTTATTCTCGGTACATGTCCCCAAAATCGAAAAAACTAAGGCGGCCAGAGATGGCGAGCGCGAATTTCCGAATTGCGCCTCGCGTAGAAAAGAAAAACAAACACCCATCTGCGCCTATCGTGTGAGTATTGAATTTCTCCTTGTGATTTGATATAACGCTATTATTGTACTTTTATGATGAACGCGATTATAAATATATACATATATACACACACACATATATATGTATACATATATATATATATATATATATATATATATATATATATATATATATATATATATATATATATATATATATATATATATATATATATATATATATATATATATATATATATATATATATATATATATATATATATATATATATATATATATATATATATATATATATATATATATATATATATATACTGTGACGTAAATCTTTTCCTTCGGATCTTTCGATCCTCGGGAAAACACTCGCGTCACCTTCGGCCGTCCACTTTCGCCGATGCACCCGCATGCTCCGGTGGGCACCAGCTAACTTTTTTTCACCGGGTTAGCGACCGGTATGACCTGGGGGATGGGTGGAACTACCGCTATCCCCACCAAACGTCACAAACACGAAATCGGAAAAATAAAATGAACAAAAACGCGGGTTAAAAGTGGAACGGTCCAGTTTTTGGGGGTCCCGGAACTGGAAAACCGGACCTGGGTGCATCAGCGTGAGCGGACGGTCTCGGCAGTGCACGGCCGCTCAAGCTGCAAAGTTTGGTAGAGAGGGTCGGGATCTGATTCAGACAGATAGGGAGTATCGCAACGGTATCAGCGAGAACACAAACGAATTGTTTGTTAATTGGTTTGCGAGAGCTACACGGGAGCGAAGTCTTATGATCGGAAATTCGGGAACTCACCAAAAGTACACTATAATCCATAGGTTCGGTGGAGGAATCTCATACGAGAATTCCTCGATCACGTTATCACACACACGTTTCACGAAAACGTACCGAAACGTACTCGATGACGCGCGCGTACGTAGCACGATCGGGAACGAACCGAGCGTGTCGACAGAAAAACTGTCAACACGGGAGTGCGAGATCAAAGCCGAGTTGCCGGAACGGCAGCGCGAGGCAGACTGTTGCTTCGAGACCTTTTCGCAAAATCGCGATCGAAACGTCAAATCCCTTGACCGATAACACGTGCCCTCTAACGGGAATCGCCTCTATACGCTATCGGTAACGTATCGGGACATATTCCCGCGATAGCGTACGGAGATCGCCCGAGATTGCATCCCCTGGTGCACAGCGAAAACAGAGCCTCTTACTCAACACCAAAATCGGCACGAAGGGGTTCCGCGACCCTTAACCCCCGCCCGTTCTCCAGCCCCTCGACGGATGAAAACGCCCGAAACCCCAACAAACCCAACGAATCGGAGACTAAATCATACGGGAACTGAATTGATCGGTAGCTGTTTGGGGAGTTTTTTGTGACCGTGAGTTTAAAAAAAATCACGTTACAATACATATATATATATATTCACTGTATTCGCATTTATATTACAAATACCGTAAGTCGTCGATGAAAAGCTGAAGAATAATTTCGTATTGTATTACCATATGGACGCGATCGAGCGTTCGTTCTCTGTTATTCTCTTCCCCCTCCTTCTACAGGCGAAGCTGCTCGAGCATTTTTGTCAACTGTTCCTTCTTGTCGTTTACCTCTCGATAGCTCGCGTTCCAAGGGCCGCTCGTTAAACTGATTATGTCCAACGCACGATCCACGTATTTTCGCGTTTTTATAAACGTCTCTCTTCGATTCAGACGAAATGAGGGGGGAGGTGGTAGATAAATACGAATGGATTTTGGTAAAAAAAAAAACCAGGTTTATAAAGTTTATACCTGTATTCGTCGGTCCTCCGCTTCGGTGTTCGTCCGAGATATTGAAAGCATACGTCCGTTAGTTTGTTCAATTCATTGGCAACTTCTATACTGTCCGAGCCGTATCTCTCTTCGACAGCGGTGAGACTCTTTTCCAGATACCCTATCGAGGCGAGCCAACGGCCTGATCGGACCAAATATTCAAATATGAAAATTCTACATATATATGTAAATTTATATACATATATATATATATATATATATATATATATTAATATACATATATATATGTAAAAAAATTATATGTATATATGTAAATTCTACATATATATACACACACACACACACAAAATATTACGAATTTCTTGTCTGCACAAGAAATTCGTAATATTTTGTTTAGTGATTTTGAAATAGCTGCAACTTTGTGAAAAGCAAACATTTTGAAGCATCGTCTTTAGTTGTGATTTTTTTTCGTCGCCACGGTTATTGCGCTATCAAGAGAAATATCTCAAAACAAAAATTTACGACCTTTTTTTACCCTGGGCTCCGATTTTTTTTTCCCGGCTATACAAATGCCGCCAGGGTCAGCGAGCTTGATTCTTTAGCTTTAATTTGGTTCACAAACGGCCTCCGTACGACAATTTGTTGCTGAGATATCGCGGTCATTGAATATAAAGTCGCACCTTTGTCTTTGATCATCGACATGCCACAAAGTAACGATCGTACACGGCCAATCGAAAGATGGTTCTAAAAACTTGAATGGCGATATTTCTTCGCATCGCGCGATAAGCGAGACTGAAAAAAATGTTAACTAGACTCTAAGCTTCAAAATGGTTTTTTTCAAAATCATTTCTATACGATCATTTTGCACAAAGTAACAGCGTTTTGAAGATGAGAAGAAAAAAATGTGTATCTGCTGTTCCTTCAATTTTTGTTCAATGTCTGACCGTTGGACGCGTGGCACTTTCCCAGTGCGTCTTGCGTTATCGCGATATCCTCGTTGTGCTTGTACAAATATTTGTCTTGTATGGCCAAGGCCTTGTCAAAGCAGAATATCGCCGCTTCCCATTCCCCGGTATCGGCAAGATTCATTCCTCGTTCCGAGAATTCGGCAGCTTTTTCCAAAATACGAAGGGACGGCAACTCGTTGTTGGCGCCGCAATCGTAACAGCGATAAATATCTTTCGCAGAGGGCAAATGCCGCGACGAGCCAAAACACTTTGGGCATTTGAGCCCGTTAAAACGTTCCTGCGAAAATGAGGGATCGGTGAACCCGGTGGACCGGGAACAGACTCCGCGGGAGTACGTGTACACGTACCGTGTAACAATCGAAGCTCGGATCTCTGCAAATCTCGCACTCGCAATGGAAACAGTACTGATTCGCCAAGTCCGTTTGTCTGTTAGACTTTGACATTCGCCGAAAGTAAGGGCCTTGAGCGATAAACGAAACTTAGGCTGACGTCCTCAATATTTGTCTCTCGTACGAATAATTTACGTTTTACGAACCGTAGCAATTGAAGATCTCTCGACCAGCGGGAACATTTTTCAGAGCTTTCACGATGAGCCAATTTTTCCAGAACCTTGAATAAAAAGTCTTAAATTAACAACAACGAACAAATAATTCGTGGAGATTGTCGAGAAGAAAAAGAAAGAAATTAAAAAAAAAAAAAAGAAGAAAAGAAGGCCAACGTGTTTATAACTGTGGGGTCGCAGGAGTGATTCAACTCGGAGGCCGAGGGATAAGTTCCGGTCGCGACGCGCTGTTGCTCCTCGATGACTAGTGGCTCTCCGGCTTCCGTAGACGATTCACCGATTCTCGTTACAGCGTACGCATTTGCGAGCATCTGTAACGAGTGTCGAAATATCATGGCGCCAACGTATAAACGTTTACCCTCGATCGTCGATAGGTCGACGTCCGTCAAGCTCAGACTCGGATCGGTAAACTTTTTCGCGTGGCACTCATTCAAGTCAACGAGATGAAAAAACTTGGTACATCTTTCCATATAAAGGGTCAGCATGAGGCTCGCCTGAGAAAGAAGCGAACAATAACGTCGACAGGCTACAATGGCGAGTATTACTCGGGGTTACTCACGATGCCGATCCCAAGAATATCGTCGATGCTCTTCTTATCGACGTTCGTCACCAATTTGTGGACGTCGTTGAACCACGCTAGATCCGAGCTTGTCACAGAGAGAAGGAAAATTTTGAAAGCCAGATGCGAAACCCCTATCTGTTGCCAGAGAGCGAAACGATAGCCGGGACATTCCCAGCAGTGATAGGCCTGAGCTTCGCGCCAACACCTCGGGCCACAGTAGAGCGCGTCCAAACATCCTTCGCATCTGCAAATGATGCGGCGACCTCTCAGTTTTTTTCAGCAAAGCCAAAAGCGTGTTTCGTTCCTCTTCGAGGGGGCGTTGTGAATTCGTTACTGACGGAAGTAGAGAATCCTCCATGGATCCGCAACAATGAGCGCACAAGGAGGCGTCATTGCCGTGAGTCACGGGGACCCAAGCAAACGGTTTCTCGACAAAGAGAATCTCGCCCTTCTTCACATCTCTCTCGGCTATGACGTATCTCCCCCGGGTAGGACTTGTTCGGCGAGCGAGGCTCGTCGACGCGAATCGAAATTTCTCGTTTTTCGGCAACAACTTGTCCGGCTCGAACGTCGCGTTTGGATTGTCCGCCTTTTCCCGCCTCATCTTTGACGTGCTACGAGTCTCTTGGACAATTCGCTCGAGAATAGCCTCTGAAACGCACGGGTACCAAACTCCTCGTATCACAATTGTTTTTTCCCATATATTTGTTTTTATCGCTCGGTCGTTACTTTTCATCGACGGGGCAAAACGCTCGTCCTCGTCCATGGCTCTTCTCAACTCGTCTGTTTCTTCCTTGGCAGATTGCTCGTGTCCCAAAGCTAGATGACACTCGGCGGCTCGCAGGTGTAATTTCCACGACTTATCCTTAGGATATCCGGCAGCAAGAGCCACTCTCGTGTCCCCCAAACTTTCCTAAAGTTTTTTCTAAACGTTCCTAAAGGTTTTTTTTCTACATTTGACAACAAATAGTAAAATTTACCTCGTATCTGTGGCTACGATGGAAAGCGGCCGATCTATTGGCGATAGCTATGGCAAAATCATTGTTCTCTGAAGTGGCGTATTTGGCGCTCTCCGTGTACTTCTCAACGGCAGTGCGGTAATCCTTATTTTGAAATAATCCATTTCCTTCCTCTCTCATACGTTTGGCCCTCTCTTTATCCTTAAGCGGGGCTTTGCCGTTTCTTTCCGTCCAGGACAGCCACGATGTTACTTTTTCCCTGTCGATGAGTAATAACGAAAGGGTCAGATAAAAATCACTCGATAGGTCGAAAAAGGTCTCTCGTGAAAATCCCACCGTATATCCTTCCTTGCCGTTATACATTCGTAATAGCCCTTTTCAGTAAGTTCTCTCGGTTTTGGTACCCACGGCTTGCTGCTGCTGTGGATCCATGCTATATGCTTGTGCCACTGCATCGCCTCCTGTAATACGAGCATCACAAGGTAAGGGTCACGGGTACGACGCAACGATATTACATATCTCGCTCCCCTAAAAGTAATACACTATACATACCGCGATCGACGACTCCGTATTTTCGCTCATTATTTCAACAAGCGATCAAAGTTGAGCCACCGCTAGCCTCGCCGCAACATGTGGTATAAGAGATGATGGAGAAATTCAAACTTCTTTTCGTCTTCATTATCATTGGCTCCGCGGTATATGCATGGAGACTAGATCACGGTCTTACATGCAGGTCTGGAAACTCCTAGGGTGGGGAGTGATTCAAATAATGAGGCAAACGGTCAGTTCTCGCTTTTGTCACCCGAAGCGCTGCTAGGTAGAAGTTAGCCAATCAAACGCAGGTCCGAACAGCTGTGCAAAGGCGCAGATTTTCCGAAATAAACATAGCGTCTGTTCGGTTTAGCTACACTCAGCCCCCTGACACAGCCGCCTAGACCTGGCCCACGGATTGCCCGTATTTTGTATTGCTGAATTGCGCCACATGTAGCGCCACTAGTCCTCTGGACGGATACTATATATATTGCAGCGCGGCGAGCAAATATATTGAGTGCGAAAGGTGCAAAAATTATAATTTTTATTTCACTAATTATTATCGTTAATTATATTACATGTTCAATAATTATGGAGTGGGAATTTATCATGAGTGGATCTTGACATGTATTTAAATTATATTACTGCATGCACATGTAAATAAAAATAAGAAACGAACACATTTTTTTTCCATAAATATTTATATTTGTTGAAAATAAATATTTAAAAGTTGTATTTTTAAATATACATATATAAGTACTGAGTATAAATACATACTTGGAAATTATACAGCAAATATTCATACATATTTTTATCACACTTTTGCAATGCATTGAATTTTCAAAGCATTGTTCTCAATCCATTGTTTTCTCACGTAGTGCAAAATTTTGCTAATACTTCTGTAGAAAATACTTCTGTAGAAAAATAATCAAACACAAACACACATGCGTAGAATAAAAAGGAACGGTAGAAGAAAAATAATAATGGCCTAAACCGTAGAAATCACACAATTATATAAGATTTAAATATTATGTACTTTTCGTGTAAACACCGCGGATTGGGGCATGCGAGTAAAATTGTCTATGCAGCATTATCTCACATAAGAGAAGGACAGATAAAATAATTGGAATTGTGTACCCCCGCACCTCTCGATTTTATAGTTCGTAATGTTCGCACGAAGAGCTTGCAAGTAAAATTCGACACCTTAAGGTAGTTCACCTTAAGGAAGAAAAAAGTTTTCGCATTTTTCGTAATTATACAGCAAGTACATATGACCTTGAACGACCTTGAATTTGGAGTATGTTGTTCTTTAGTCAATTCGCAACAACTTTTATTACTTAACTTGAGCCCGCGAACCATTTTGTATGTGAGAAAAACTGGAAAACAATTTTTCGATTTGAATATCACGATAGGACTACCTTAAGGTTATACATCGCTTGCATTCAAAAAAAGAAAGGAAGAATCACAAGAAATTTCATAAACCTTCGTGGCCCTTAAACAAACCTCTAACGCATCTTGATTTACGAGTCCGGTCAAAACGTATGGAAAATTGCAATGCCCCGTAAGATATTCGATGAGATCCAACATCGATTGTAATGTCACTCGTAGACCCTCGGCAGTTTGCTTTGTCAAAAAAAGGTTCTTGGATATATGTCCTTTCTCGACGTGCTCTTCCCATAAATCATAAATCAAAGCTGTATAAATGTAATGGTCTGGATTTATACGTCAATAGTAGTACTAAATACCACTCATACATTTTTCTTACCTTAAAGTCAACATTGGGTTGCACTCCATCAATCGGATCTTTTCGGTTCAGAGCGTCGAATGTGTCGTTCACCCACTCACAAAAACCAGCTGTGGCCTCGCAACCGCGTAGTTCTGGCACGAATCTCTCAAAAAATTGTAGCCCTCCTGCGACTGAATTGCTGAGCATCTGTTTGGATGATGCTTCAGTTAAAAAAAATATCACGTTATTGATATTACATAAATATAATTTGGGCCAACTTACTTGAGCATCCAAGCGTAGACGCATTTTTAGGGAGTTATTGAGATTAATGTGGTTAGAGGACAGCTTAGGGCAAACCAGATTTTGTCCGGGACCAGCACTCTCTCTGTCCTTCTTATACAGAGTTTCAATGTGCTCCCACTTAATGAGCTGCCCATGAGGATCCATCTGAAAAACATTTCAATTTAGAAAATATTGCGATCGTCTCGACGGAAATATTGTGTGAAAGTGTGAAATATTCACCTGCAAAACTTTTTTGTTATGCCAATGATTTCGAATGATTTTTAGAAGGTGCGGCGTATCGGAAAAAACAAATACTTTCCGACATTCCACCACTGGATGCTCAAAATAGTTTCGGAGTTTGCCTTTTACTCCAGATACGCCCAATTCTGACCAAAACTTTCTGTTTGGGCTGGCTCCGTCGCTGATGACCCCGTGGATTTTCACTCCAATATTCTCCAACATGATTATAGCTTTCATGATGAGCTGGGCAAGCACTTCTCCCTTCACAGGTCCTCTTGAAGCGAAAACGGCTATAGGTTGGCAGGCATCACTGTGCAAAGACTGGAACATGAATACCGATCCATGGTTCGCTTTTTCCGAGAAGTTCGATGATTTTGAGCCTTCTTCTCCAAAATCAATCAATTCTGTGTACGTCAAATGTTTAGTGTTGACGTTCACACTTTCTCGAGTTGACATTTCATCGAGCAAGAGAACCCCATGTTTTTCGATTTCGCTTTTCTTGCTGAACGCCAATTTCAGCACCTCGAAGAATTCGCGATCGAATCCGCACCAAGATTTCATTCTCGATAAATATCTGGAAAAAAGTATATGTAAATAATACAAGAATTTAAATATCCATACGAAAAGTGAGTAATTTTCAATAATAATTATGCTGTGTAATATATCTCTTTTGCTTGTAAAACATTCAATTATTTTATTGCCAAGCATAATTTACCTCCGAACCGTCCTCATACATGGCAGGGGCAGAATTTCGTTGGATCGCAGGAATTCGTATCTCGATGGCGATCTCATACGAAGGAGCATGCACAGTAGCATGAATCGTTCCGAGTAGTTTCGTCCTCTGCAGCTTTTGTGCTTCGCGGCTTCAATGATTTGATTAAGCACATGAAGCTGGTTCTGAGGAATGTTCCCACTCTGCATATGCTGCTCGAGGTCGTGACTGTTGGAATGCGCGATTTTTTGACGAATGGAGGCAACCTCTGACTGCAAAGTTTTTATTTTCTCTCGTGCAAGCCTCTTTGCTGTTAACGCAGAACGATACTTTGCCTGTAAAAGTGATAGGCTTTTTCTTTGTTCCTGCAATCCGAGGATCTTTTTTCTCTGCGTTGTCGTTTCATCTTGTCGTTGTCGAAATTTACGTCTACTCCTGCGCAGAGTATTTTTTGCTGTGCCCCAACGCATGCAAATTTTTGCATTACGAAGAAGCGGAGGGCAATTGTTGTGACGTCGGGTTCCAGCATTGTCCTGTTGCAGTGGTCTCCTGATCAAATCAATTTCTGACTTTTCCGATGTCATTGACTGGTGGATAACACCTTGACACACGTTAAGACGATGGATCGTTGACAGCAAACTTTCCAATTCTTCAATGCCAGTTATGCGGCCAGGCATGTCGAAGTCGTTTAAATTGAGCAGTAGACCAAAAATTCTTACAATGATGGACATGTCCTCCTTTATCATAATGTTTTTTGATGAAAACATTTGGAAAGAATTGTCAATTTCCATCGTCTCATTGGTAAAGAAAAATAGCAGTCTTGTTCGGGCGCAACCAGACTCATATTTCATCCACCCCGGAGGGAGACAAATACTGCTGTTCTGGAGTGTATGAAAATCCAGCATGTCCTTTTTTTTGTTAAAAATCTTTGCTGCAGCCATAGGAACGATATTTTCTTGCTCAACTGACAGTGGATTTGTGTGCTCTGCGTCAGATACCGGGGAAGCACATTCAACTACAAAAAAAGTTTGTGCCTCGTCATTATGCTGCAGCAGCAGATTTCGCAAGTTTCCAAATTTGTCTCAATTGCAGATGATTCTTCATCGTCTTTGTTGTGGTTTGGGGTTTTGCATGGTGGATCAATGCATGGTTGCATGGTGGATCACTTTGTATTGACCCTGAAATTGTTGAGGGTAAATTACGGAATTGGCCATCAACTTATAAAATGAACAGTATTTATAACATTAAGGTAGTCGTCTCGTGACATTCAAATCGAAAAATTGTTTTTTAGTTTTTCTCACACACAAAATGGTTTGCGGGCTCAAGTTAATTAAGAAAAGTTGTTGCAAATTGACTAAAGGTCAACATAGTCCAAATTCAAGATCATCCAAGGTAATATGTACTTGCTGTATGATTACAAAAATTGCGAACATTTTTTTCTTTCAGATTATTTCGAAAAACTGAATGTAGCTTCTTTCATGTTGCATAAAAATGTATGCAAAGTTTTCGAAGGCTTCACCCAGTAGAAGCCAAAATATTTATTGATGAAAATGCAACTTTTAACACGCGCTCTTATGAGAGACCACCGAAAATTGTGATTTTTAACAATAAATATCTGAACTTCCGCTCGGTGAAACCTTCCAAAATTTATTGCACACGTGCATATGATATCAAAGAAGATTTATCCAAATTTTCAACAAAATCTGAAGAAGACGATCTCACGAGACGACTACCTTAAACAATTCTACTTACCACTCCGATTACTTTCCCATTGGGGTCCAAAAATTCGCGTTGCCAAAGAATTTCGTCGCTCCGAAAATGTTTTTGGCACACCGCTGCTCCAGCTTTCACATCCTTTCGCTTCACAGCACTTTTCCACAGTTTTTCACTGTCCACATTTTTCGGAATTGTAATAAAGTGCACTTTTTCCGGGTTTGACAAGTACCCTGAGGTACAACTCGGTACTATTTATTTATTTATATAAACGCTATAGACGATATAGACTCACAAAAAAAGACGTAAATAAACGGTTGCGTATCAGAAATATTGAAATGTCAAATAGTGTTTATAACCTCTGAGCACGCATGCGCAAAGCAAGTAGTCCAGACGATTAGTGGCGCCGCGAAGCGACCGATAACGAAACTTCCAAACGCGGATAAAACGCGAAGCATTTATCCTTATAGGAATGATACCCAGTGTCAGGGGGCTGGCTACACTTTGTATAATTGCAATAGATACAGTAATAGAACGTCCTCAAAAGGCGTAAGAAGTGTAGAACAGTGTCGCCACAACGAACAGACCCAATATTGTTTGTAATAGCGATATAAATGGAAAATGATTGAGTATTTTTCACTGTTGAACCCCCGGACAGAATGAGAATTAATATTTCAGTATACTGTATTTCTCGTATGTTCGAACTTCTGTAATATTTTTATTTGGTCTTTCGCGATTTGAGTAGATGGGGTATGAACAAATTTGTACGCCCTAAATTTTTTCCCTTCTAATTAATGTTTATTCTTAGTAGAGTGAATTGCTTATTTGTTTATACAACTTCTATTTTTATTTTCGCTCTTTTAACAATATTAATGAGAACCTGAAAATAAATATAACGGAAGAGGAATTACAAAAAAAGAAATGAACGCATTTTCTATGTTTAAAAGGCATCGTTTTTATTGTTTTGTCAGTTCGGCTAGTTGGTTTGTTACAAAAAATTATTTTTGCCGTTTTTGGTTTTGTTGATAGGCGAACTGGCGTATCCTCAATCGAATATAATAAAATATAGCCAAGGATAAGGCCTGGTCCCCCCCAGGTAGCAATTTCAAAGTAGTTGTCCAATTGGGTACTAAAGGTCCGCTTGGAAGTTACCTATAAGTTATCATGCGTCCAACAGTTATCTTTTTGGATGATTGTTGACTTTAAGATAACTTCCGGGCGGTCATTTGGCACCATTTTGGCCGACTTTTGAACAACTTTTTGAAAATTGCTACCTGGGTCACTATGCTGTTCTGCCGGAGCGTTTCAGGTAGTTTTGATTTCTAGAAACGTTGTGAACACATGTACTGGCTGTCAGCAGATTATTTTTCCATTGCTGTATATCTATATCTACAAGACTACTTCTACTTGCCGGCGCTTCCAGTGGATAAATGAGGAACTACGTTTCTGCCTCACTAACGATGACCTCGCCAAAGTTAGCCCCCCCCCCCCCCCACTTTGACTAATCGAACTTTTTTTTTACGAATCGTTTGGTGGTCATTTGGTAGCGTTTGGTAAACCATTCAAATCGTTTGGTAGTTTCCCGTTCTTTCGAAAAATCAAAAAGAAAGTTTCGATCCATAAAATAGGACGACGAACAGCGGAAAAAGATCGATAACCAACGCCATCTATCGCACAAACGTCGTATATTATCGCGACCAATCGCAGCCGTCCGTTTCGGATACGCGTAATTTCTTTCGGTTCGGTCGGAGTTTATTAACAAATCTAACTATAAAAATGTCACATCGTTCTGCCCGTGCGGCTTCTGGCGACCAATCACAGCTCTCTATTCCTAATACGTACGTATTTTGTGTTATCGTATTTGAATGATCGACTACCAAACGTCCCGAATAGAATACCAAACACTACCGGATATTTTTCTATCGATCGCGGCCCATTAGAACGTAATCGGACAAGAAATAACGAGTGAATCTACGCTAATAAATAATTCTGCCAGTGCGGCTTCTGGCGACCTTTTGCTATCGATTAAGGCTCATCACAATGAATAAGCCACAAAATAATGGGTGAATTTTTGTTTGGGTTCTGCTGCGGCTTCTGACGACCAATATTGGCTCACCATGATCAACCGAACGGTGATCTGTGATTGGTCGCCACAAGTCGCGGCGGACAAAGAACCTATTTACGCACGCACGACTACTAAACGATTCGTCGATAAAAGCTTGATTAGTCAAAGTGAGGGGGGAGGGTGCCAAATTGTGGACCGATTTTAAAATCTGAATTAAAAAAAAAGGAAAACTATCAAACGATTTCAATGCACTACCAAACGACTACTAAACGATTCGTTAAAAAGGCCCATTAGTCCAAGTGGTAGGGGGTTTATTATGGACCAGTTTTTTAATCTTGATTTTTTTAAAGACGGAATGACACCTCATCGCGGTCGGTATGGTAGAACAATTATAGATACCCAAAAATCTCTGAAACGGCTCTTCAGATCCCGTCGAAACTTTGCAAAACGACGTCGAATCGATAAACGAACAGCTGTCTGCCCCTCAAATTTTTTGAAATTGAGAAAAAAAAACGTAGATTGGCTTATCATAAGCCAGTCTACATTTTTTTTCTCTAATTCAGAAAATTTGAGGGGCAGACAGCTGTTCGTCTATCTATTCGACGTCTTTTGGCAAAGTTTCGACAGGTTCTGAAGAGCCGTTTCAGAGATTTTTGGGTATCTATAATTGTTCTACCATACCGACCGCGATGAGGTGTCATTCCGTCTTAACGGGAAACTACCAAACGATTTCAATGAGGTAATACACGGTACCAAACGACTACCAAACGATTCGTAAAACAAAGGCCGATTAGTCGAAGTGTGAGGGGGGGGGGGGCAGAAGACCGATTAGTATAGGACCATAATTCCCCCACCACCCCCAACTTCGACTAATCAGCCATTTTTTTTACGAATCGTTTGGTGGCTGTTTGGTAGCGTTTATTGGCCCATTGAAATCGTCGTTTGGTAGTTTTCCGTTTTTCAAAAAATCGAGATAAAAAAATCGGTCCATAACTTGGAATCGCCTCCACTATATCTAAGCGGCCATTTTCTTCACGAATCGTTTAGACCCGGTTCCACAACTCTCGGTTAACCGATTTAACCGGAGCAAGCTCAGCGTGGTTCTGATTGGTCCAGTCGCCCTTAAACTTTGGTTAACTCGGTTAACCGAGAGTTGTGGAACCGGGCCTTAATAGTCGTTTAGCAACCAATCACGACCCTCCATTCAGGACCCACAAGTATTATGCTTTAGAATAATTTCGTGATCGACTACCAAACCACCCGGATAGAATACCAAACACTATAATATGCTTTTCTATCGATCAAGTCTCATTAGAACAGGATTAACCAAAAAGAACCTGGGAATTTGCGAAAATAGGTTATTCTTCCGCCGCGGCTTCTAGTCACCAATCATAGCTTTCCATTCATGATCCGCATGTATTTTCAATTAGCCTAATTTCATGGTAAACTACCAAACGCCCTGAATAGAATATCAAACGTTGACGCACATTTTTATTTTGATCAAGTATAGTTTGAACAAAATTGGTAAAAAAATAACGGTTGAATTTGCGTTAATCAGCCATTCTAGGACTACGGCTTCTGGCAACCAATCAGAACCGTCCACCGAGGATTCACATGTATTTTGCGTTGGCATACTTTATACCCGTATTCATAGTCTCTCCTTATCTCAAGGATAAAGGACGCCTTAATGAAGGCTTCCTTAAATCTCAGAGGCGTCCTTGTTTCATAGTCACAACTCGGCTCTCCCTTCTAGAAGGAAGACATATTTAGGGATATGTGATTGCTTATGGTGGTAAAACGGGTGATAGAAGCGCCACTCGGCTTTATTTGAAGCTAACTTAAACCGCTCGGCCCTCGATTGTCAAGCCGCCATGGAAATCTATTCACAATTTCCTCAAAATCATCATCAAATTCATTATCGGAATTGTGTAAAAAATCGTTGTTCATTATGCCGAGTAATTATATGCAAAACTTCTGTACGAATTTGCACGTGGTTTTAATTATGTATTGAGGTTACGCCGTACACTGATACACTCCGATACGTTTTACGTGGATCCAATTGCTTATTTCGATTACGCCGTGAATTATGATACGCCTCGAAACTTTTTACGAGTTTCAACAGTTTTTTTTTGTTTAAACTCCGGTCACTGCGAGACGTTTCGGAACTTTTTACGTGCTCCACTTTTAACTGTTTTTAAGGTTAACCGGTAGACTGGTCTGTGATACAGGTAAAAACTGCATAGACGCCAAGCGCAAGCGTAAGCGTTAGTCATATGAAACGAAACAGCCAATCACAGTGCCGAAGGTTTCCTCAAGGAAGCTCGAGACCTGCCTTGAAAGAAGGAGGCCAATAAGGCTTCTTGTTCTGTCAAGGAAGGTCTATGAAACGCGAAATGAGGAACAAGGAATCCTTGTTCCTCAAGGAAGGACTATGAATACGGGTATTAGGCCCGGTTCCACAAGTCTCGGTTAACCGATTTAACCGGAGTTTAGCCAGCTCAGCGTGGTTCTGATTGGTCCAGTCGCCCTTATACTTCGGTTAACTCGGTTAACCGAGAGTTGTGGAACCGGGCCTAGCGATCAACTACCAAACGTCCTGAATAGAATATCAAACGCTATCAGATGTTTTTCTATCGATTAATACCCGTATTCATACCCGAGTAAAAATGATTGTATATACTTAGATACAATTATATAAAAATGATATACAAGCATATATATTTATATATAGGTTTATATATAATTGTATATAACTCTATACATTCGTATATATAATCCGATATAAACGTACTTTCATCAAATTTGATTTGATAAAATTATATATAGTTCTGTATATAATGATATATGGAGATACTATTTTTATAGGGAGTTTATATAATTAGATATAATATCATATACAGTTATATATAATTTAATATAGTGTTGTATATAATTATATATATACGTGAAACTTATTTAGGGTTTATATAATTAGATATAATATTATACACAGTTATATATAATTCAATATAGTGTTGTATATAATTGTATATATACGTGAAAACTTTATTTACGGTATATAAAATTGTATATGACTGTATATGACCCGAGTAAAAAGGATTGTATATACTTATATACGATTATATAAAAATGATATGCAATCATATATACTTATATAGGTTTATATATAATTGTATATGATTCTATACATTCGTATATATAATCCGATATAAATGTACTCCCGAGTAAAAATGAATATATATAATCATATATAATTGTATATTAATTGATCATATACAATTGTATACAAAAATTGGCCCGATAGAATTTTATATATTTGTATATAAACGTATACAATTGTATACGTCTATATACAAATATAAAAAATTCTATACAATTGTATACGTTTATATACAAATATATAAAATTCTATCGGGCCAATTTTTGTATACAATTGTATATGATCAATTAATATACAATTATATATGATTATATATATTCATTTTTACTCGGGTAGTCTCTCCTTATCTCAAGGATAAAGGGCGCCCTAATGAAGGCTTCCTTGAATCTCAGAGGCGTCCTTGTTTCAAAGTCACAACTCGGCTCTCCCTGCCAGAAGGAAGACATATTTAGGGATATGTGATTGTTTATGGTGGTAAAACCGGTGATAGAAGCGCCACTCGGCTTTATTTCAAACTAACTCAAACCGCATGGCTCTCGATTTTCAAGCAGCCATCGAAATCTATTCACAATTTTCTCAAAATCATCATCAAATTCATTATCAGAATTGTGTAAAAAATCGTTGTTCATTATGCCGAGTAATTATATGCAAAACTTCTGTACGAATTTCCACGTGGTTTTAATTATTTATTGAGGTTACGCTGTACACTGATACACTCCGATACGTTTTACGTGGTTCCAATTGCTTATTTTGATTACGCCGTGAATTTTGATACGCCTCGAAACTTTTTACGAGTTCCAACAGTTTTTTTGTTTAAACTCCGTTCACTGCGGTACGTTTGGAAACTTTTTACGTGCTCCACTTTTAACTGTTTTTGAGGTTAACCTGTCGACTGTGTTACATCCGTATCTTATTTTCAATAGGTTAATCTTAATACGTGTACAAACTATACCTTACGTTCGGAAATCCCACATTCCTTTCACTTGCGACACCTCACATTGCGGAACCCAGAATATTTAGGGCAACCCGAGTAAAAATGAATATATATAATCATATATAATTGTATATTAATTGATCATATACAATTGTATACAAAAATTGGCCCGATAGAATTTTATATATTTGTATATAAACGTATACAATTGTATAGAATTTTGTATATTTGTATATAGACGTATACAATTGTATACGTTTATATACAAATATATAAAATTCTATCGGGCCAATTTTTGTATACAATTGTATATGATCAATTAATATACAATTATATATGATTATATATATTCATTTTTACTCGGGATATCAAGAAAAAACTAATATCAATCAACTTATCAGAATTGGAAATTATCTCTGTAAGAAACCCAATAAGTGTAATCAAATTTGGTAAATATATTGCATCAATACATAAATTGTTAACTTTTAATAAACAATCTTTCGACTTACGTGCTTCCTGCTTCCTTTGATTTACCTTCCATACGCGAATAAAACCAAAGAAACCTTTTTCTATATCTAATCATATATGAAGCCATATAATGATATATACAATTATATGTATTATATCAAAAGAAAATGAAAGTACTCATATACAGTCACATACAATTTTATATACTGTGAATAAAATTTTCACGTATATATATAATTATATACAACACTATATTGAATTATATATAACTGTATATAACTGTATATCTAATTATATAAACGCCCTATAAAAATAAGTCTCTCCTTATATCATTATATACAGAACTATGTATATAACTTTATCAAATCAAATTTGATGGAAGTACATTTATATCGGATTATATATACGAATGTATAGAATCATATACAATTATATATAAACCTATATAAGTATATATGATTGCATATCATTTTTATATAATCGTATATAAGTATATACAATCCTTTTTACTCGGGTCATATACAGTCATATACAATTTTATATACCGTAAATAAAGTTTTCACGTATATATACAATTATATACAACACTATATTGAATTATATATAACTGTGTATAATATTATATCTAATTATATAAACCCTAAATAAGTTTCACGTATATATATAATTATATACAACACTATATTAAATTATATATAACTGTATATGATATTATATCTAATTATATAAACTCCCTATAAAAATAGTATCTCCATATATCATTATATACAGAACTATATATAATTTTATCAAATCAAATTTGATGGAAGTACGTTTATATCGGATTATATATACGAATGTATAGAGTTATATACAATTATATATAAACCTATATATAAATATATATGCTTGTATATCATTTTTATATAATTGTATCTAAGTATATACAATCATTTTTACTCGGGAATCGGAATTCCTATTTCCCCGCAATGCTGACGACCTATTTAGCAAGTTGTAACTCCAGGAAGGAACTCCATCGAGAACACGGGAACCCGCTCAGCCGGACTCATTTCGAAATTCGTCACTTCGAGACAAGTAAAAATGCTGATTGGCACAAAAATTTAGAGGCAACCCACCATCGAGTTGCAATAATTTACGTTAGTCTTTCGCGAATCTGAGGATAGAGCAGAGCTCCGCAGAGTACTCCTCTCTGTGTGTCGAGTCCGTCCCGTGTCATTGTAAGTTCATTCCCGAGCCCGCGACTTCGATCTTTCGCGATTAAGTACCACTGCCTGAGGGATAGTGCGGCACTGAGGTGGAGCGGCTCATCGCAACAAGAACACGAAAGGAACCCAATAATAACAACGAATAAAAGTCATTGTTTACGCTACGTCACTCTCTAAAATAAACCAGCTTGATTTATATTTCCGAGTCTACCGAGCGTTTTGTGTTCGTGAGTGTGTGTCAGAATCGACGCCTGATTCGCACTGTCTTCGAGGAGACCAAACGCGCAGCGTAAGCACGCTTCACATTTCCAGCGGGACACGCACCTTTAAGTCACTAACCCACTTCCGTAATATTCTAGGTCATGTCTGTATTCCATAAGAAATAAGTAGTCGACTGCGAGAGAACCAAAATTGTAACGTTTTTATATCCAAATATATGCCGGGAGTATCGCAGGAAGAACTGATGCGTATTCATTCTCCTTAACCTTATTTGCCCTGGACCAGATAGGTGCGCCAGGCGCTTTAATAGCATACCCAATCAACTATTAAATAATTATAAATGGAGGTTCATAATCCCGAATGTCTAGATGCGTTGTGAATCTCTTGTTCTAGCCTCAACTACAAGTCTCGGCTATAACAACTGGTCTGTGATACAGGTTAAAACTGCATAGACGCCAAGCGCAAGCGCAAGCGTTAGTCATATGAAACGAAACAGCCAATCACAGTGCCGAAAGTTTCCTCAAGGAAGCAAGAGACCTGCCAACCTGTCAAGGAAGGTCTATGAAACGCGAAATGAGGAACAAGGAATCCTTGTTCCTCAAGGAAGGACTATGAATACGGGTATAAGTCTTATCACGATGAAATTAGCCATAAAATAATGGGTGAATTTTTGTTAGAAATTCCTTTTTCCGCTGCGGCTTCTGGCGACCAATCACAGCTCGCCGTTGACGATACCCACGTATTTCTCGTTGGCGCAATCTAGTAAGCGACTACCAATCGTTCTAAAATGAATACCAAACGCTTCCGGGAGTTTTTCTATAAATCAAGACTCATTGAAGGGAAATCAGACAAGAGATAGCGAGTGCATCCGTGTTTTACAATTTTGCTCTGTGGTTGGACCTTCAGTGACCAATCGCAATCCTCTAATCAAGACGCCGGATGTCCGTTCTTGGTTCGATTATGACTTTGGATCGTGATCTGTCATAGCCGAGGCATAATTTTTTTTTCATTCGTGACCTCATTTGGAAATAATTATTTAATAGACGTGTGCGAATCTTATTACTAATGGAGAATCAAATCAAAGGAACTCAACAAGAAGTCACAGAAGGGAGATGACCCAACGATGGGCCGCCCGGATACCACCATAAACTTAGCGGAACAACTTTAACTTCTCAAGGTTTTTTCATTCCTAATCGTTTGGTGGTCACAAATCCCAATGCAAATCCCAGCGTTTGGTAGTTAATTCATTAGTTATCCCGGTCGAAAAACAATCTACGTCTAGGCGCATACGCTGGAGGGCCGTAATTGGTGATTTATAGATTCGACGGAATACGGCTGTTACATCCTAGCGAATGTCCCTTCTCTCATCTAGGGTTTTTCATCTCGGTTATTCCCAATATCCTCATTTGCCGTCAGAAGCGTATTAAATGTATAAATCTAAGCGTTAAACGGAACTTGCGTACGTTCCGCGAGCATATTCAAATAATAGCGATATATACACGATAGCAGTACCGCCACAGTCATTGACTTTTCCTATCACAATGGCTTTCAACAAGAACATGATCTCAGACAAATATTCCACGAAAAGCCGCAGCTCAAAAAAATCAAACAGGCACTCACTCCAAAAACTTTACGCTAGCCATCCGCATGGGGACAAAGAGAAGTCTGCATGATTCGACCCGGTAACCAGAGCGGAGTATGAAAACATCCGGCCGTCCGAATCAAACGGTCACCGCGCTATCGCGAACGGCTTAGCGCGAATTTCGACTACACACCTCATGCACGTTCCGTTAACAAAGCGAAATTGCCCCTTCCACCAGCGCCACTATTTCTAAGAAGAGAAACCAAAGATTGTCTCCCACTCACTCGAAATTCGCATGCGAACCAAGAAGGGTCAGTGTGCAAAAGGTCGAAGCAGTCGCCCGTCAACTACCAACGACTCAAGTTCTTCTATCAAGTCTAAATCTCAGTCTCCCGATAATCTTCATCAAGTTCAATCTCAGTCTCCCGTCAACCAATATTTCCATCAACCGAATCACTCCTTGTATCAAGTCTTAACCCAGAAGCCTAACGAATATCTCCGATTATCTTTCATACGAACCGTCTTCATTTTTCGAGTTACAAAAGTTTTATTTTACACTTGTATAATTTCTATCATCGGTCCGTGATTATCAATCTCAACTCATCGACCTTGCGCGCCGTTCATATTTCTATCTACACGTAGTGCCGTCGTAGTAAACACGTCAAGTATATACACGACCAGCCGAAAATCCTGCGAGCGTCTTACCAGCAATTGTACCAGCGAGCGCACCAGGCCAAGAGCGAAGGCCCTTGTAACGCGAGCGACAACAAACATCCACGCGAGCGAGCGAGCGAGCGAACGACCGAGTGTCAAACACAACGAATGTAAGCTAACTTTACCGTTTCTTTTTGTATCATTCATCGTAAACCTGATCGCTTCAAACCGTCTGGTAATCGTCCAATAAACAACATAGTGTCAATCGTACACCAAGTCTGTCGAATTATCCCTCAATTTCAAAACATCGTGTCAATTCCTTAATTTTACTCTTTCCCACGCACTACCCCTTTTTACCCTCATCCCGTGCTATTGCGCTAGGCGTAGGCAACAAAGAGGGAAACAAAAATATTATGCTCTCATCCCTTCCGGATGTGACATATAAATTTTGGGGGCTCGTCCGGGATTTTAAAAAGGGAATGTGCTAATTAATCCAACTTCCATAAGTGATTCGAAAACTTATACATCGGATTTATTACCTGGTTTGGAACCTTCTAAGCGATCGATAAAGAAATTACAAAAATCTTCAAAAATCGAAAACAAATCCACAAAAAAATGACGACGTTAGAAACAAACCAGTTAATATCCCTAAGAGACGCCATAAGCTGCGTCCCCGAATTTGACGGACAAAATATCCCTTTATCAGAATTCATAGCCGGGTGTGAGGATGCAAAAGATATGCTCCCTCCCGAAGCCGAAAAATATTTAGCCAAACTAATAAGATATAAATTGAAAAACCAAGCTAGAGAAGCAATCCATGGGACGAAATTCGAAACGATAGAAGCACTAAACAAATTCCTAAAAAAATTATATACACCAAATAAATCCGTAATGCAGTTATTGGGAGAACTCGATAACATCTTTCAAACGGCCAACGACAGTGTCATAGATTTTTCCGTAAAAATCAGGAAAAAGGCAAGGGAAATAATCGAAGCGCGAAACCTATCGAATGACGGGGCGGACGACCCCGTATTCAGAATAACAGTAGACGACTACTTCCTGACGTGTTTTAAACGTGGATTAAAGGAGGAAATTGAACAACGACTCCCTCCGTGTGCCAATATCGACGTCGCGATCGACCACGCTATACAAATTGAACATGAAATCGCGTCGCGAAAACAGTTGCACTCGCCTTCCATTAAACCCGTTCCGATCAAGTCAATCAAGATCTGTAATATTTGCAAAAAAAATAATCATCCGACCGAAGCTTGCCGATTCACAATCCTTACATGCCAAATTTGCAAAGGTCAAGGCCACAGTGCCATCGAGTGCAGAAAAAAACCAAACGAGCAATGCTCGGTCATTTGTCAAATTTGCAAAAACCTCGGTCACACCGCCGACAGGTGTTACACCGATCAGGACTCCCGCGCCACGACCTGTCAATTGTGTAAAAACTTAGGGCACACAGCCGATAAATGTCCTTCGCAAGGCATGGCCGTTCGAACGAACAAACGAACACGACGAGGTAGTAGAAATCCCCGCGCGTTCGACACCTCTTTCCCCATGAGAGTCGAAAACCGCACGTTAAAGGAAGGGTATATCCCGCCTTTAAAAATCCGTAAGGATGTTTACGCCGGCGACTGCCTGCTAACAAACATCGACGGAAAGACCCATTTGAACGATCCCAATCCAACAAATGACGCCGTACGACCGATCGTGCCGGTCATAAAACTACAGGAATTCGACATCGTGGAAAACCAAACCAAACAAAATATAAAATCATATCGCAGGACAATCTGCGATTCTAATCCAGTTCCTCATGATTCTAATCCTAATTCAGACGTAGATTGCACGTCAACTACGCCGGTCCAGAGCCCAGTAGTGGCCAATAAAAGCAATGAAAAAATCGACAAAAATGTCGAAATAAAACTTTGTCAACGCTCCAGTGAGAGCGTTGATGAAGAAAAACCAAACGAAAACATAACAAAAAGCAAATCAAACTCAGATTGCACGACAATCTGCGTTTCCAATCCAGTTCTTCGCGATGCTAACCCAATGTCTCGCGATCATTCTAATCAAAAATCAGATTGCATGTCAATCTTAAATTCCAGGCAAATTCCTCGTGATCCTTCTATTTTAATCGTAGATTGCATGACAACTACGATAATCCAGAGCCTGAAAGTGGCCAATTTAAAAACTTCGGCAAAAAACGTCGAAGCAAAACCTTGCCATCACTCCGATAAGAGCGACAAGCTAGGAAAATCGAATAAAAAATTCAGTAGCGAGGAAAAATCAAAAACAAATAAAACCCAAAACGAAAAAGAAAAACCCAAAACAATTCAAAATCCAAACAAAAAAGAAAAACCCAAAATAAAACAAAACAATGCCGAAAACAAAAATCCAACGACCTTTACTGTTCAAGCAGATGTCCACCCCGTCTCGCGTGAGAAAAATATAAAGATCGTCACTCGCTCTCAAGCCAAGAGCCCTATAGAACAAGTGCACGAATCATGTGGCGACTACGCTAGCGTCAAGGCCAACGCGCCTGCAGCCGAACGCGTAGACGCGCACTCCAAAACTCAACACCTTACGCGTCGAATTCGTAAACTCATAAATTACGCAGAGAGTAGCGACGGCGAGACGAAGGCCGACATGGTAAGACCCATACGCACTAGTCGACCCGCGGAGGGCATTGCCCCGAAATCAGCTGAGGGCCCTGACAAGCGCAAAGCACTTCCGATCGCTCGCTCCAAAAACTTGACCAATCCTAATTCCGATAATTCGACAACTTTAGATTTCAACTCTGTCAATTCACAACCCTCCGAAGACAAAGATCCTCCAGCGGAGGAAAGAAAAATATCAGAATTCAAAATTGCAAATTTCATCAATACCCAAGAGTTGTTCCATTTTCGAAACAATAATCCGGTTTATTTCACCAACTCAACGGGTAAGCCGTATGACCCTGGAGGACACAAGGGTGTCCCAAAAACCGATTTCAGTCGTTATAAATAAATAATTATAATAATTAACCGGTTTTTCAGATGGCCGTTATCAATCTACTCTGTAACTCTTTACGATATCACCTTTGCACTCGCAATGAGAAAAACAGATCAAATTTTTAGTTACAGTATCCTCAGTACAGACCCTTCGAAATTGTTTATATTCAAAACTCGCCGAACTAACTGTTTCACAATTCTACAAAAATTTCCAGTTGCGAACCTACATATAATCGCCTACACGAATTCGAAATTCATATACTTAGCCATTATATTATATTAGAAAATTACTATATAACGACATTCCTAGGCAACGGCGGAACAATACCGCCGAATGCTCCAAAATAATTTGTTATCAGCGATCCAAACCTCGGACAAATTGTGTACAATTTAGCAGAGAAACCGACGTATATGGCAGTACTTGCTGGCGAAACAGTACACGTTAGTCAATATATCAGAGTACAAGTAAATCTGACCAGGTTAAAAGAATTTTACGATCAACTGCCTGTCACTCGTGGGAGCGAAATATATCTCCTTATTCCTCGAACGCATATATTACCAAAAAACCTCAAACAGACTACGATTCCTTACTTTCCCCCTTTTACCTCTTCGGAGACATTTCGTACAAGATCATCCCTGTTCCGGTCGACGCCACACCACCTGCAGCCACGAAATCGACAACGAAGTCTACTCGGCGATATACCAACCCAGGATCACCAGCATCATATGGGATCCATTCTATAGAAGATATCGACAACGTACGAGAATGCGTAATGTTTCCCGTGGAGAAACCCGCTGTCGTAAACAATATGACACGGGGCGTCAGTGGTCAAAACACTGTCAATCAAGGGGAGAAGTTGTTAAATTTCCTCGATAACAACAACCTATAACACCAAGCGGACTCCACCTGGAATCGCACCTGGAAAAATCCACCGAATTCGGTACAGCAAGGGCTGGTTTCACCCGAACCTCACTCGTCGTACGAGCGATCAAGGTCCTCGTAGATACGGCGATCCATGCATACAGCCTACACCCTGTGGACGGCTGGTCACGTTATCTCGTCGGTGCAGTATGGGACTCGGTTACGTACCTCCTGATGCACCTGGCTAAACAACCCAAGAAGTAAACGTCAACGGATGCAGTGCTCGGTCAAGAACTTCATCAACTCGTGTCGGCCCCTCCAGCTGAACCAGAGGGCCAATATCAACGCTGCAGCACATGATCTGTACCCTGAAATCTCCGATCATCCAGAAAACAACAAACACTCCAAACCGCACTCCTTTCCTTAAGTTCGCACGAGGAGACTTACGATATTTCTGATTATGCTAATAATGTTCTCTTTGTCATTGTTCTTTTACCCTCGTCAAGTAAGATAGGCCAAAGTAAATAACAGTACCTATGCATCACGCAAAATAAAAAGGAGAAAACATGTACATATACATTTCATAGCAAACAAAAAAAATATATATATATATATATAATTTTTTTAACGCACAACAAAGAAAACCTCAAACAAAGATCATATATACAATAATATCATACACATACTTTCCTTTTTCTATAGTCTACATAATAATCCAAAAATTGTACCTACCGACACCGCAACCGTTCAAGAATAGGCTGATGACGATATTGAGATAACCTTTCGAACATTCATAATAATTGAGCGGGACGCTCAATCTTCAACCGGGGAGGTGTTACATCCTAGCGAATGTCCCTTCTCTCATCTAGGGTTTTTCATCTCGGTTATTCCCAATATCCTCATTTGCCGTCAGAAGCGTATTAAATGTATAAATCTAAGCGTTAAACGGAACTTGCGTACGTTCCGCGAGCATATTCAAATAATAGCGATATATACACGATAGCAGTACCGCCACAGTCATTGACTTTTCCTATCACAATGGCTTTCAACAAGAACATGATCTCAGACAAATATTCCACGAAAAGCCGCAGCTCAAAAAAATCAAACAGGCACTCACTCCAAAAACTTTACGCTAGCCATCCGCATGGGGACAAAGAGAAGTCTGCATGATTCGACCCGGTAACCAGAGCGGAGTATGAAAACATCCGGCCGTCCGAATCAAACGGTCACCGCGCTATCGCGAACGGCTTAGCGCGAATTTCGACTACACACCTCATGCACGTTCCGTTAACAAAGCGAAATTGCCCCTTCCACCAGCGCCACTATTTCTAAGAAGAGAAACCAAAGATTGTCTCCCACTCACTCGAAATTCGCATGCGAACCAAGAAGGGTCAGTGTGCAAAAGGTCGAAGCAGTCGCCCGTCAACTACCAACGACTCAAGTTCTTCTATCAAGTCTAAATCTCAGTCTCCCGATAATCTTCATCAAGTTCAATCTCAGTCTCCCGTCAACCAATATTTCCATCAACCGAATCACTCCTTGTATCAAGTCTTAACCCAGAAGCCTAACGAATATCTCCGATTATCTTTCATACGAACCGTCTTCATTTTTCGAGTTACAAAAGTTTTATTTTACACTTGTATAATTTCTATCATCGGTCCGTGATTATCAATCTCAACTCATCGACCTTGCGCGCCGTTCATATTTCTATCTACACGTAGTGCCGTCGTAGTAAACACGTCAAGTATATACACGACCAGCCGAAAATCCTGCGAGCGTCTTACCAGCAATTGTACCAGCGAGCGCACCAGGCCAAGAGCGAAGGCCCTTGTAACGCGAGCGACAACAAACATCCACGCGAGCGAGCGAGCGAGCGAACGACCGAGTGTCAAACACAACGAATGTAAGCTAACTTTACCGTTTCTTTTTGTATCATTCATCGTAAACCTGATCGCTTCAAACCGTCTGGTAATCGTCCAATAAACAACATAGTGTCAATCGTACACCAAGTCTGTCGAATTATCCCTCAATTTCAAAACATCGTGTCAATTCCTTAATTTTACTCTTTCCCACGCACTACCCCTTTTTACCCTCATCCCGTGCTATTGCGCTAGGCGTAGGCAACAAAGAGGGAAACAAAAATATTATGCTCTCATCCCTTCCGGATGTGACACGGCGCAGTGATATTTTAATTTATTTATGTTTTCCTTCGCCGATCTCTCCTCATGGAAATTTATATATGCACTTCGTATATTATTATTATTTTAAGACATTTGTAATTACAATATATGCGACGTATATGCCATGAATTTTTTTTAATATGAAAATATGTATAAACTAATATATGTGCCGTATATGCGTCATATCCGAGCCATATATATGCTATACATATAGCATGTATTTGCCATATATGCGTCAAATATGTGTCATACATGTGCTATACATGCAGCTTATATATGCGCCAAATATGTAACATACATGCGTCAAACATGTGTCATATATGTGATATATATGTACCATATGTGTGCTATATATGCAGCATGTATTTGCGATATATGCGCCAAATATGTAACATACATGCGTCAAATATGTGTCATATATGTGCTATATATGTACCATATGTGTGCTATATATGCAGCATGTATTTGCGATATATGAGCCAAATATGTAACATACATGCGCCAAATATGTGTCATCTATGTGCTATTTATGTAGCATATGTGTGTTATATATGCAGCATGTATTTGCCATACATGCACCACATATGGGCTGTATATGCAGATTATGTGTTATACATACAGCATGTATTCGCCATATATGCGCTATATATAAAGCCATATAAACAAACTATGCTATATGAATCAGCAAACTAAAGGTCAATATCCCGAGCATGTGCGGTATTCAGAATATATATTATATATTATGGGAACAGAGTAAACGAATTTCCTGGTGGGAAACAATCTGCAGGATATCTCACTTACATTTATTAAAAACTTACATTTATTAAAATTACATTTTTTGTTTTAACTTTATGTTGATGCTCATAATTATTAATGGAAATGAAAATATTATCCAACTTTTATAAACATTTTTTATTCGCAATACATTTTTTTTTTTCAAAAATCGAAAAATAACGCGTGTAATTTGATGGCTTTTGGTGAAACTCGTGGATACTTTATTCGTGCTTTTGAAAACATGTTTTTCTTCAATAAACGTTGCCGACTTTCTTATCTGATGTGCGGCTTAAAAATGACAGCTAATTACCTTAAATAACTTTTCATCGGACACCCAGCATATAAACATAATTGTATATGCCTTTACATATAGTGTATTGAAACAGAGGGATCGCATTCTCGTGAATTAGATAATTTATATAGGTTGGTCGACTAGTGCTCATCGGTCTCTCTGACGTTCGCCTCTCCTGTATTTGAGACATTGCATCGAGATTTAAAAAAAAATTATTTTGCGAGAGATTCAATTATTGTTACACGCATGACCAGAGTTGATCATTAGAAAGTCGAGACCGATTTGGAAGAGCAAGGATCTTCTCGTCGAGATATCGCTGGTTCAATCGCTGCCTGGCTGTCTCCCTTCTACACGCGTTTTGCGGCGAACGCCTAGCCTTAAAGCATTTGTTTATACCTTTATTCATTGCATTTGTCGATTGTTACTAATTCAGTGCTCGCTTCATCACGCTACGCAACAATTTTTGTAACAATGTGAGAAATGTTGCATCTAATGACTATTATCAACACGATCGTTTTATAATTTATTACATTACCGGCTGTTATACGCGCGACTTCATCCGCATGGAATTATTTTTTTTTAAATCTGATCAGACTTGCGTTTTCGCGGCATATAAACAGAAGCGAAGAAATAGGAATACGATAACGATTTATCGCAACAAAACGTAGTAAAAAATGAACATCTAAGGCAATAATTGAAAACGAAAGAAGATTTTGTTACAAAAAAATATCTAACCGAAAATAGATAACCGTTTAGCGATTTAGCCGTGAAGAGGTGTTTAACAGACAGGGTTACTTTCACATTTATAATATTAGTACGACATTTTATGCACGATTTTTTTGTTGAAAAATTTCATATTTTCCTACCGATATTCTACATACTTGCAGCTTTTTCTTTCTTTTCCCAAATGGACATAGCTCTGTACAAATCTGGTTGTACTGCAAATTATATATATATATATATATATATATATATATATATATATATATATATATATATATATATATATATATATATTACGTCGTGCAATTCCTACGGAATTACGTCGCACGCGCAGGTGCGTTTCATCTACTTGATTTTCGACACCATACACACGACAAATGAAGTTATGGCATGATACGTGCGCTTTTATAAAGTACAGACGAACAAAATCACGACGATTTCAATACGAATGAACGTTGGGCCGAATAGGTAGCGAATAGAAAATGTCAGAGTGCTATAGGTGTACACGGATTGATTTATCTGAAGGAATGATAAAGTAACGAATTAATGCTTCCAAAGAATCTAATGCTGTCAAATCATTGTTGGCGTAATTCGCGAACAATGCATCAGCTACGTAAAAAAAATTGGAAAAGCGTAAAATAATACGTTAAATGTCAATAAAAAATACCTCATTAATGACATTATTTCTTTGTTTCAACCTAATATCGTTAGAATTTATCATTAAAAATTCAAAACTGTCACTTTATGGCTAAACCTTTCATTGCTGCTGCATTTATTCCAATAGTCGTGACTTTGGTAGAACTTTTTTTTTCATTATTTGGCTTAGCCATTGAATTGTGGAACTTAACAGAAATTACAAAAATCATATATGAAATTTCAATCTTGTTGTGTCGATTCACCTTGGAGGCTGTGAAAACATTAATTGTATTAGTTTCTTTCTATAACGTAGGGAAGTTAAATATTGATTTGTGGGATGTGAAATGTGGGACTTTAAATGTTGATATTCGGATGCATACCTGGTCCGGTAGCTTTCTTTTCTCTTTGCGGAGTAGGTGAAGTTTATTATTAAACGATATGCCCAGTCCCGTGGCGCAAAATGATTTTGGGAATCGAGTTTGTGCCGCATCTGAAAGTCAGTCCAAAAAATGTTTTGAAACATTACTAATATTTTAGTATTAAAGTAATATTTTAAAGAAATTAATTAAATGAAATTTTAAATAAAATTTGCATGAAAATTAGACTCACAATAAATAGCGTTCAATTTTTTTTTATCCAACGCTCTTATACGCGGCTAATCTGGAAAACCGGCGATTTTGCGCGCCCCACCTCTCAGGTTGCTTTGTAGCAGCGTTTCGATAGGATATATTGCGCATAATAGCGAAAGTGCCATTGCGGTGTACGTTGCTTTTGCCTTCGCACGACCCCATTGACTCTGCCATATATACACGTTTGACCCTTTGGGACCAATCCGCACCTGACGAGAGAACTTCATTTTTTCACATCAAATACAGTCATTCTTTTTACCGAATACACATGAACTCTTTCCGATTTCTTTTATGTTTAAACATTATCTTGTACATTTCAAACGCGCATTTTCCTTATGCTTAGCTGTCATTTTCCGATACTCATACAATAAATAAATAAAAATATCCCTCTGGAATGTTAAATTAACTCTTCCTAAATCATGTTCATTAAAAAAAAACCCAGATATTCGTGAATTTATTTATTTATCGAAACTTGGGAATTTTTACCCCAAAATCCAGTATTTTTTGTCTCTTTCTCGCTTATTTCTAAAAATACGAAAATGAACGTGCAATACCTTTTTACGTATTTTTTATTCTACAACTTTTGTTTCAAACTTTTTTTTTATTGAAGTGTAATTTTTGAAAAAAAAAAACCAATTTTTAACCTTTCAACCCTTTTTTCTCGACGATGTCGGGGGTTGATCGCAAAAAAATCATCACCATTCGATTCGGCGCCATCGAATTACCCTTAGGCCAAATTAGCGGGTTCTTGTGATAAAGTTTTACTACTTACTTACTTCTTACTTGCGATGAAGTTTAACTACCTTTTTCGCTTTTTGACTGGACTGAATGCATCTCTAAAGCCGGCAATACACGTTGGTCGAGCCTCGGCCAACGCGAGCGTAGGCAAATTGATACAAGCAAGTGCTACCATGGCACCAGCAATGGCAAACCCAAACAAATAGGCTGTCTATACGTTGGTATTTGCCTTCACTCGGCTACCTTGGGCCAACATGTATTGCCGGCTTAATAAAGATTCGCCAAATAACTTTACAAGAGATCCTTTTTTCTTCAAATCGCAGATCGAAACCGGAGGAAAAACATTGGTCACACATCATGATTTGTTAGCTTTACAAACCACTACAATTCAGTTGCTTATTTGTTGACTTGCAAATACTATTTTTCACTTATAAACATTATGATTTTCATAGTTTAGGAATTTAAAAAATTATGCGCTGAAGGCACCAATTAGACACTCACAGAATACAGAGCAGCGGTGAAGATTCACAACAAATAATTGAAAAAATATACGACTGAAATGCATCAGTATACATACACATTACAGGAAGGGTTTGCCCTGAACAGGGCCCGAGCACAATGGTATGCAAGGACTAAGTGCTCGGAAACACTACAGTATAACCCAAACAAAAATACATATACATGTTGTTTTATCGTATGTCGAATAGTCTCAATATACCAAACGCATAATACAACTTTATTTTATACGTTAAACATATACTGCATTTAAGGTAAAACTGTTTTCAGTATTGTACGTTCAAGATAAATTTACATGGACAGGATACTTTGAATACATTATGCATACATTTTTTTTCAATTTTCTATAAAATAATGTCTATAAATGGTATTTAACGAAAATAGATTGTTATTGCAAAACATTAATAAGTACTATATAAGCAGATATAAATTAGAATAACAATTACATATTCGATATAAATATGTGGTTTAAAAAAAGATTACACAGCATTTATATGTAACATAGATATTTATTGGTGAAATTATATATGGCACATATATGCGCCATATATTTGAGCGTACATGTGCCATCTATCGGGACATACTTGCGCATCTATTGGCGATAGATACTCCATATATCGAGTTCATATATGCGCCATCCATTTGTAGAGATTCGGTCGGTGGCTGGCTCTCTACTCCTGTAGTTGTTCGCTGCTTGTCCAGGTTCCGTAAGGTCAGTAAGATAGGAGGAGGCAGGAAAATAATTTTTGCGTTTCGTCTCGGGTACAGTGACAGACTCTTCAGTACGGCTGTGTCACTGTACCCTGCCCTAGACGCGCTGGGTGTTAGGATCTAGTGGAAAGAAGGTTGTATATATGATAACGCATGCCCCTGCGACCGCTTGTGAGAAACGCTGAAACGATGTAGCCGCGTAGCGGTGAGATGGTGGAACTAGCAGGAGCGCCACACATTTGAGCATATATGCGCCATCTATTGGGACATTCTTATGCATATATTAGACATGTATACGCCATATATTGAGTGCATATATACGTATTAGATTGACGGTGGAGAACTTTTTGGCGCTTTATATGGAATTGATATAAATATGTGGCGCATATATTTTGTGCGTATATTTTGCATATATAAGTTTCCATACGGGTCGTTCCAATAAGTCTCAAACGGAAGATAATCGTTTGGTAGTGATTGGTAGCTTAATTGAAACGTTTGGTAGTTAATTCCTTAATTGCGCCAAACGAAAAACCATATAATTTTAGATGAAGGAATAGAGGGCTGTTGATGGATCCAACGGAATACGGAGCAGTGGTATAAGAATTTCTTTATGTTTTTTTTTTCACCGATCTCGTTCCAATAAGTATCATGCGGAAGATAATCGTTTTGTAGTGATTCGCAGCTTAATTAAAACGTTTGATAGTTAATTCCTCGATTACGACGATAAAAAAATCATCTATGTTCGGACGAAGCGATAGAGGGCTGTAGCTGGCTACTGATGGATCCAACGGAATACGGAGCAGTAATATTTCAATTTCTTCATGTTTTCATTCACCGATCTCGTTCTAATAAGTCTCAAACGGAAGATTATCGTTTGGTAGTGATTAGTAGCTTTATTAAAACGTTTGGTAGTTAATTCGTCGATTACGCCGATCAAAAAAATCATTTACCTTTAGACGGAGGACATAGAGACCTGTAATTGGCTGCTGAAGGATCTAACGGAAAACGGAGTAGTGATATTTCAGTTTCATTATGTTCTTCTTCGCCGATCTCGTTCTAATAAGTCTCACATAGAAGATAATCGTTTGGTAGTGATTGGTAGCTTAATTAAAACGTTTAGTAGTTAATTCCATAACTACGCTGATTGAAAAACCATCTATGGTTGGAAGAGGTGATAGAGGGCTGTAGTTAGCTGTTGATGGATCTAACGGAATACGGAGCAGTGATATTTCTTTGTATTTTTCTTCACCGATCTCGTTCTAATAAGTCTCAAACGGAAGATAATCGTTTGGGTTTGTTTGGGTTTGTTTGGTAGCTATATTAAACCGTTTAGCAGTTAATTCCATAATTACGCTAATCGAAAAACCATTGTTTGGCTTTTCGAATGGTAAACTACCAATAAGTCTAAAATGATTATCTACCGTTTGAGACTTATTGGAACGCGATCGGCAAAGAGAAACGTAAAAAAATTGACATATCACTGCTCCGTATTCCATTAGATCCTTCAGCAGCCAACTACAGCCCTCTATCGCCTGCATCTAACCGTAGATCGTTCTTCGATCGGCGTAATTAACGAATTAACTACCAAACGTTTTAATTAAACTACCAAACGTTATATTAAGCTACCAATCACTACCAAACGACTATCTTCCGTTTGAGACTTATTGGAACGAGATCGGCGAAGAATAATATAAAGAAATTGACATATCACTGCTCCGTATTCCGTTAGATCCTTCAGCAGCCAACTACCGCCCTCTATCGCCTGCGTCTACGGGTAGATGGTTATTCGATCGGCATCATGGAGGAAGTAACTATTAAACGTTTCAATTATGCTACCAATCACTTCCAAACGATTATCTTCTGTATGAGACGTATTGGAACAAGATCGGAGACGAAAAACATAATGAAATTACAGCCTTCTATGGCCTGCGTCTTACAGGGAGACGGCACGACTTTGGGGTCGCGGATTTAGCCGAATTTTTTTGTGGTGAAAGAGGACCCCTAGCTCCTCACGTGGTTAAAGTAGTAGGACGCACTACTCGGAAAATTCCGAGAAAAATCGATTCAAAGTTTCTTAGGCGACTTATGAGTTTAAAATGTCAAGCACTTGTCGAGCCGCCGTCTAGTCTAGACGGTTAGGGCTCGGTCTTTAGCGCCGGAGGTCTCGAGTTCGGTTCCTC
Source organism: Ophion ellenae (assembly GCA_963210295.1). Taxonomy (NCBI): domain Eukaryota; kingdom Metazoa; phylum Arthropoda; class Insecta; order Hymenoptera; family Ichneumonidae; genus Ophion; species Ophion ellenae. The sequence continues at coordinate 51,433,971 of OY723390.1, forward strand.
CTTCGGATGTTATTTTTTTTTTTTGTTATCCCAACAATTATTCAAAACGTTTCTCATCCCTACATTATTTTTTTACATTTATTCACATTATTTTAAAAACATTATTTTCTTTTTTTTTCCAATATAACAATTCATAACGGTGGGTTTTTTTTATTTTTCATTGTAAAGTATATGAGGAGGAACATTGGGTTTTTAATGAGAATAACAAAGTCGATTAGGAAAAATTCAATTTTTATTCATATAATAATTATTTACAAAAAGCGCATTGGTAATTATCGTAGAAACAAACAAAGCAATAATTTTTGCGATATCTTGCGCAAAATATAAATGCGGATTTTTTACAATCGCAGGGAGTTTGCAATACATCCGTACAAAAACATTTCCCATTAACATTCATGAAAATGTTTCTCGTATTCCGTTGATTTTCTCCTCGTATTCCGTTAGCTCCTTCAACAGCCAATTACAGCCCTTTATCGCCTGTGTCTACGGGTTGATGATTTTACGATCGGCGTAATTGAGGAATTAACTACCAAACGTTTTAATGAAGCTACCAATCACTACCAAACGATTTACTTCCGTATGAGACTTATTATAACGAGACCGGTGAAGAAAAACATAAAGAAATTAAAATATCACTGCTCCGTATTCCGTTAGCTCCTTCAGCAGCCAATTACAGCCCTCTATCGCCTGTGTCTACGGGTTGATGATTTTTCGATCGGCGTAATTAAGGAATTAACTACCAAGCGTTGTAATTAAGCTACCAATCACTACCAAACGATTATCTTCCGTTTAAGACTTATTAGAATGAGATCGGTGAAGAGAAACATGAAGAAATTAAAATATCACTGCTCCGTATTCCGTTGGATTCATCGGTAGCCAGCTACAGCCCTCTATCCCTTCGTCCAAACATAGATGATTTTTTAATCGTCGTAATCGAGGAATTAACTACCAAATGTTTTAATTAAGCTACCTGTTGAGATTATCGAAGGGAAAAGAGACGATAGGGTTATAGAGAAAGATAACTGTTTTCTATATATAAGTACGCTTTATTAGTTTTGTGTTAACAAAGGAACTTCTTATTGCACACGTCTAGTGGGCAACGGTCACGGACCAACTAACGAAAAATTACCGGCAACGCAAGTAGTGCGCTCCGGCGCCTTAACACTAAGTTTTGCTCACGCATGCGCAGTGAGCCTATCGACGTGCGATAACTTTACTTCTCAACACTCCCGCCGTTTGAGTGCGTCGAGGACCCTATGCCTAAACCGTTACATAGATGCTGAAACTGTCTCTTTGGAAGTGCTTTGGTAAATATATCAGCTAGCTGCTGATCAGTAGGAACATATTCTACCGATATTTCCCCACTCTCCACAGTTTCGCGAACATAGTGATGCTTAATGTCTATATGCTTGGTTCGCTTGTGGAACTCCGGATTTTTGATTAATCGGATTGCACTTTGATTGTCTACTTGCAAAACTGTCGCGGTTACCGGTAGACACCCGAGATCGTTTAACAATTTCCTTAGCCAAATGGCCTCTTTCGCAGCCGCTGCTGCCGCGACGTACTCAGCCTCCGTTGTGCTGAGTGTGACTAGCTTTTGTCGTTGGGACGACCACGTGACAATCCCGTTCGATAGACAAAACGCATACCCCGTGGTAGATCTACGCGTCTCCACGTCACTTGCGAAATCCGAGTCTGAAAACCCCTGTAACTCCGAGTTACTCCCGCCGCTTTTGTACATTACCCCGACTTTCGTTGTTCCGACTAAGTACCGGTAGATTCGTTTCACCGCTTGCCAGTGACTCTCGTTGTGATTACTAAGAAATTTACTAACCGAATTCACCGAATATGCGATATCCGGCCGCGTCACAACCGCAAGAAACATTAACGAGCCCACTGCTTCTCGAAACAGTACTGTACTTGGGTTTTCATCGTCGCGATCGTTTGGAACTAGTCGCGCGTGCGGGTCGGCAGGGACACTTGCCGCTTTTGCATCAATCATCTTAAATTTATTAAGGATTTTCTTCACATACGCTTCTTGATGCAAGAACATGGTTTTCTTTACTCGATTTCGTTCTATTTGTACCCCGACAAATAACTTTCCATCCCCGATCGTAATTTCGAACGCGTTTCCCAACGATTTTATTACTGACTCGAGGGCTTTACTTGTTTTTGCTGCGATGAGTCCGTCATCTACAAAAAGCGCCAAAAATACATCTACACCGTCTACCCGTCCTCGAAAGATACACTTGTCGGCTTCCGTTTCGCGAAACTGATATTTCTCTAAGAACTGGCGAAACTTTTCGTTCCAGCACCTGGGTGCTTGTTTCAAGCCGTACAACGACTTGTTCAGTTTACACACGGAACCACGTCTTTCTTCTTTCTTGATGTTGAGTCCCTCCGGTATTTCCATGTAGATCTCTTCCTTCAGCTTGCCGTGAAGAAAGGCTGTTCTCACATCGAATTGTGTGAGCTCCAAGTCCTGTTCAGCCACCATGGCCAATAGAACTCTCAACGAGTCGTATCTCACGACTGGCGAGAAGGTCTCCGTGTAGTCGAGTCCCTCTTTTTGTTGAAATCCTCGTGCACAAAGTCTGGCTTTGTACCGGTATACGTCGCCTGACGTGTCTCGTATGACCTTGAACACCCATTTCGAATCTACGGGCTTTCGATCCATTTTCCTTGGTACGATCGACCAAGTCTCGTTCTGCTCGTGCGCGTCGAACTCTTCCTGAATCGCCTCGGCCCAATTTTCTACCTCGGCACTGTTCATCGCCTCCTGAAATGTGTTTGGCGGATTATATTCAGCGAAGTCGATCTCATACCGTATGGGTCGTCGGATGTTTGCACGGTCCCGCAGTTGTCTGTCATTGTCTGGTTGATTTTGATCTTCTTCTCGAGGATCTTCTGGTTGTTCGTTTCTTTCAGGTTCTTCCTGAGCTTCCTGGCGTTCTTCCTCCGGTTGCTGCTCGGCGGGTTCTGCCACATCTTCATTTTCGTCCGCTGGGAGAATGTATTCGAATTCTTCCCCTTTTTCTGCTCCAAGTTGCGACTTCTCGTTGAATGTGACGTCTCTCGATACGGATATTTTCTTATTCTGTGGATTGTACAAACGGTAATTCATCGAGTCGCTCTGATATCCAACTAAGATCAACTTTGTGGCCTTCGGATCTAATTTCTTGCGAAATTGTTTGTCGATATGCATGTACGCATCCGATCCGAACACTCGAAAATGAGACACATCTGGTGTTTTTCCAAACCAGATCTCGTATGGCGTTTTCTCTTTACCGGTAGCCAGGACTCGGTTGAGCACGGTCACTGCTGTGCCGACTGCTTCCGCCCATAGCGACAGAGGAAGTTTCCTTGCCGTTATCATCGTGCGCGCACTCTCGATGATCGTTCTGTTGTCGCGCTCGGCTTTCCCGTTCTGCTGGGGAGTGTAAGGTGCCGTGTTTACCAGCTCGATACCACGAGCATCGAGATATCGCTTCATTTCACGGTTGCAATACTCTCGACCGTTGTCCGTACGTAACACCTTCATCGGCTTGCCGAATTTGTTGTCGATCAACTTTTCGTATTTCTTGAAAATGTCGAAAACATCAGATTTGTGTTTCATGAAGTAAACATACCGAAATCCTGATGCGTCGTCCTTGAAGGTTATGCAGAATCTTGCACCACCGATCGACTCTGTTGAGAATGGTCCGCATACGTCCGAATGTATGTATTCTCCCGGTTTTGTGTTTCTTTTTGTCTCGTTCTTCTTGAACGAAAGCCTGTGTGCTTTTCCGAAGGCACACGATTCACAGAAGAAATTGTCAATGTCCGCTAATTTCACACCGCGAATTAGCCCCTTTTGCGTCATTTCGCGCAAAACTTTATTGTTTACGTGTCCCATTCGTTCGTGCCAGACACGCAAGTTGACAGTTGACACATTTGCTTCTCTCGCAACACTTGGTTTTCTCACTTTAAAGAGCATTCGGTAAATCTGATTGTCTTGTTGCACACCGACACCGAAAACTTCACCGTCACGGTTAATTGTCACTAGTTTTCCTTTGAACAAAACATCGAAACCCTTTTCAGTGCATACGCCAACTGAAAACAAGTTCTTTCGAATCTTCGGAACGTAGAGCACGTTTTCGATTCGAGCTTCACACCATTTACCGTTCACTAGTCTATCGATGAGCACAGTGCCACTACCGGTAACATCACACACGCCATTGTCCCCGAGCGATATCGACTCGCCACTGCTTGGTTCGAACTCACTGTACCAGTCCCGCCGGTAAGTGATATGCCTGGACGCACCGCTGTCGGTAATCCAGACATCGCTTGTGTCGACTGCCATGAGTCGTTCTACGACCTCACTACTCGGCACTGTCTCCGATTTCACTTGTCGCTGTTTTTGTTCACTTGTCGAAGCGACGAACGCACACTCGCGAGGGTTTTCACCGGCATTGTCTTTGTCTCTTTTCTTTTTCCGGCAATCGCGAGCAAGATGTCCTTTCCTTTTACAATAGAAACACTCGACACTCGTATTTCTACTTTCGCGGTTTTTCTCACTGTTATTGTTTTGATTCGCGGCGAACTTTTTCTTTTTGTTCCCGCCAAGACTAACAGCGGCTAACGCTCGAGTGACGTCATCGTCACCTTCGAGTCTTCTTTCTTCCTTCAATAATCGTTCTAATAGATTATCAAGGGTTTGTCTTTCTTCGGGTACACTGTCCCATGCTGTCTGCAGAGCGTTGTACTTTACCGGTAGGCTGCCAAGAACCTTCGCCATTATGGCCGTGTCCGAAATCGCTTCTCCCAGATCCTTCAGTTGAGACGCCATGTTTTGTACCCGGGAAACGTGTTGTACAACCGACTCGTTTGATTCCATGCGATATCCGTGGAACTTTTGTAGCAATAGCATCTTGTTCGACACTGATTTCTGCTCGTGAATTCTCACCAATTTGTCCCACATTTGCTTCGCTGTGGTGCAGTTGAGCATACAGTCGAGCTGGGAATCCTCTATCGACGAGGAAACTATGCACATGGCCGTCGCGTTGTCTTTCACCCACTTTTTGCCATCGGCCGAATCTGCGTCTGCCGGCATCACTCGCGCGCCCGTTACGACGTCTTGAATCGCGTTCGCGATAAGCATCGAGTTCATTCGAAATTTCCACGCTTGAAAATTCGAGCCATCAAACTTCTTGATGTTCTTTATCAGAGTTGATTCCGCCATTTTCGTTCGATTATTTTCCCGTACGCGTTTACCGGTACACTACAATGGCGACCACGTGTCGACCACAAAGGAAGAAAAAATCGAGATAACCGTTTTCTCTCTATCGTTCTCTGACTTCGATAATCGGGTATTACGCAGGCTGCTTGCCTGGGCCCATAACCTGTTGAGATTATCGAAGGGAAAAGAGACGATAGGGTTATAGAGAAAGATAACTGTTTTCTATATATAAGTACGCTTTATTAGTTTTGTGTTAACAAAGGAACTTCTTATTGCACACGTCTAGTGGGCAACGGTCACGGACCAACTAACGAAAAATTACCGGCAACGCAAGTAGTGCGCTCCGGCGCCTTAACACTAAGTTTTGCTCACGCATGCGCAGTGAGCCTATCGACGTGCGATAACTTTACTTCTCAACACTACCAATCACTACCAAACGATTATCTTCCGTATGAGACTTATTGAAACGATGTCGGTGAAAAAACATAAAGACCTTGATATATCACTGCTCCGTATTCGGTTGGATCCATCAGCAGCCAACTACAGCCCTATATCGCCTGCATCTAACCATGGGTGGTTTTTCGTTTGGCGTAATTAAGGGATTAACTACCAAACGTTTCGATTAAGCTACCAATCACTACCAAACGATTATCTTTCGTGTCAGACTTGTTGTAACGAGATCAGCGAAGAAAAACATAAATAAATTGAAATATCACTGCGCCGTATTCCGTTGGATCTATAAATCACCAATTACGGCCCTCCGTCGTATGCGCCTAGACGTAGATTGTTCTTCGACCGGGATAACTAATGAATTAACTACCAAACACTGGGATTTGCATATTTGTGACCACCAAACGATTCTGCATCGACCGGGCGTGGCATTTTATGGAATGCGTGATAAATAAAAAAGGTCCGGCCGACTTGACGGAAAAAAAATCTCATTTAATTATAACGAAACGGTCGACCACCAAACCTTCGTATTAGGCTACCAATCATCACCAAACGACCACCAAACGATTAGGAATGAAAAAACCTTGAGAAGTTAAAGTTGTTCGGCTAAGTTTATGGTGGTATCCGGGCGGAACATCGTTGGGACATCTCTCTACTGTGACTTCCTGTTCAGCTCCTTTAATTTGATTCTTTATTAGTAATAAGTTTTCCCACACTTCAATTAAATAATTATTTTTTAATGAGGTCACGAATGAAAAAAATGTTACGCCTCGGCTATGACAGATCAGGATCCAAAGTCATAACCGAACCAAGAACGGATATCCGGCGTCTTGATTAGAGGACTGCGATTGGTCACTGAAGGTCCAATCACAGAGCAAAATTGTAAAACGCGGATGCACTCGCTATCTCTTGTCTGATTTCTCTTCAATGAGTCTTGATTTATAGAAAAACTCCCGGAAGCGTCTGGTATTCAATTTAGAACGATTGGTAATCGATCACTAAATTGCGCCAACGAGAAATACGTGTCTATCGTGAACGGCGAGCTGTGATTGGTCCCCAGAAGCCCCAGCGGAAAAAGGAATTTCTAACAAAAATTCACCCATTATTTTGTGGCTAATTAATTGTGATGAGACTTAATCGATAGAAAAATAAATCATAGCGTTTGGTATTCTATTCAGGTCGTTTGGTAGTCGATCAATCAATAACGCCAACGGAAAATACAGCAAATCGGGAATGGAGCGCTGGGATTGGTCGCCAGAAGCCGCACTGGCAGAATTATTTATTAGCGCAGATTTACTCGTTATGTCTTGTCCGATTACGTTCTAATGGGCCGCGATCGATAGAAAAACATCCGGTAGCGTTTGGTATTCTATTCGGGACGTTTAGTAGTCGATCATTCAAATACGATAACACAAAATACGTGCGTATCAGGAATAGAGAGCTGTGATTGGTCGCCAGAAGCCGCAGGGGCAGATCGATGTGACATTTTCATAATGAGATTTGTTAATAAACTCCGACCGAACCGAAAGAAATTACGCGTATCCGAAACGGAAGGGGGCGATTAGTCGCGATAATATACGACGTTTTTGCGATAGATGGCGTTGGTTGTCGAGTCTTTTTCCGCTGCTGATCGTTCTATCTTATGGATCAAAATTTTCTTTTTGATTTTCCGAAAGAACGGGAAATTACCAAACGATTTGAATCGTTTACCAAACGCTACCAAACGATTCGTAAAAAAAAAGTTCGTTAAGTCAAACACTTACTGCCCATTTTTTATTATCGATTTTTCGAAATACCGAGAACTACCAAACGATTTGAATGGTTTACCGAACGCTACCAAACGACCACCAAACTATTGGTAAAAAAAAGTTCGATTAATCAAAGTGGGGGGGGGGGGCTAACTTTGTCGAGGTCTAACGATGACACTTTCCACCATGCAAAAACGCCGGAGTTTACAGACCTGTGTGCAAGGAGACTAGAGTAAAGGAGTCCAAACTCCCTATCCTAGCCAGTATGTACGAAGTGCTTTCAATCGGTCGCAGAGATGTAGTGCTCAGTTCCGCCTAAGGCGTCGCTAGTGATCTTCAGAGCCCACAATTTATAGTAGTACAAAACTGCCTAAGGTCCGAGCTCCGCCTCAACGACCAATCACAAAACTGGGGTGAACGTGTTTCTCTCTCGTACTCATTTGGAATAGTCATGGTGCGTTCTCTCTCGCACACCCGAACGATAATACACCCAACTGGGGATTCCTTCTATTATAATATATAATAATATTGTGTACATATATATAATAAATAAAATATAAATAATATTAATGGAACAACTCGTATTGTTTTATTCACATGGGCTTATTATATAATAAGCACATCAGATATAACAATTATATAATAAGTACAACACGAGTTATTTTATTATGGAAACTTATGATTTGCCTGTTATGTTTGAAAATATAGCTAATTATAATGAAACGCGAATAAAGCGATAAACCAACCGTAATGTATCTCGTAATGTATTTATTATTTACATGCGCGTTACTCTGTTTTCCTCTACAATAATAATAATAATAATAAATAATAATAAATGAACCCCAAGCGCGGCAATCGCTTGAATATGAGAAGATTATATTTATTGGAAAATGATTGTGTGGCGAAGTTGGTGGAACGCTAGATTACTGCTTGAAGGTCCTCATTCGAGCCTCGGTAGTTTCAATTTTTTTTTTTTTTTGCATTCGTATAGGTATCTGGTTGTACGAGCGAATTGAAGCAGTTTCAACCGATCAAAGACCTCGTCCAATCCCAAAAGAACTCGAACAAAAATAACATGGAAGAATATATTTTTTTAATTTACTGCCATCAATAGTTGAAATATGTTTTATAATTCCTACCTAGAGTGTTGACTTTTTCCCTTTATCTTATTGACTCGCGAGGAGTCATCTCCATTATTAGACACATAGTTCGATCGCTGCTGTGCTGGTGTACACGATAGATATATTTGTGTTTGATAAGCGCAAACAATTTCGTCACCATAATACGGTCAGTTTCACCTTATGCAGTTTTGTATTGCTATATATTATGGGCTCCCAAGAACACTAGCGACGCCTGCGGCGGAACTGAGCATTACACCTCTGCGACCAATTGAAAGAATTGGTTGAGGCGGGAGTGTCGACTCCTTCTCTCTAGTCTCCTTGCCTGTGTGTAAGGCCGAGGACTAGATGCATACGCAGGAGACCAAACTCCAATGGGGAGTCAGTGAATTAATTGTACCCGAAAATGCGAATAATAAGGATGGCGCGCGTCGATCGAACAGACCAATTTAAATATAGTAATATACTCATTACAAAAATTAAGGGAACAGTAAAATATAAAAAATATTTCATTGATTTTGGAATAGCTGTAACTTCTTGAAAAATGGTCGTATCGTAAAAAAAAGGGGGTTTAAAGTTTGAAATCTCTAGTTTACGAATCGCAGCGGTAATTTCTTTTAAGCAACACGCTCGACCTGGATCTAAGAAATAGCGCGAGGCAACCGCTTTCGATTTTTTTCTACTTCAAAATCGTCCACGGGGTAAAAAAAAAGTTGACCTTAATCCATACGGGGGCCGATTAGCCTGATTCTTCAGCTTCAAAACTGTATTTTTTGGACCTCTGTACGACCATTTGTCGCTGCGATATCGGCGTATAAAGAAGAAAAAAAAAGAACCTTTTTTCGTAGATCATGAACAAATGATCTTACAGCGAGCTAAAGGTGAGTTTCATATACTGGAATAAACTCTCCAAAAGCATCTTTTGGTACTTTAGAGATTTTTTTAAAACCTTAATATTGAGTTGAAAAAGTACGAAAAAATGACTTTTTTCCCGTATTGGAAAATCCACGTCAACTTTGCAAATATTGCGAAAATGACTCATGTTTCTAGGTTTTTTTTTACTTCAATACATGCCCAAAGACCCCCCATAATTTAAAATTGATCGGCTGAACCGTTATTGTTGACGAACGCGTCAAAGTTTGATAAAAAATTAAAGGAACACTTTTATTGTTCCTTAAGGGGTTAGGCCACAGTAACGGGTATGAAATCATGTGCGAATTTAACCATTTTTTTTCGTATGAAAAAGTGATTCACTCATAACATTAATTACACATCTATTTAGTATGAATATCAACCTGTTAGAAAATATACATATATTTTTTTCGATGTACAAAACGGTCGACTACTAATATTTTCTTTTATTATCTTTTTTTAAGGCGCTCCGCGGCGTGACATTTAGGATGCACAATTTTTTACGTAGAACAAAAAACAAAAATTCTCGTCAAATTACATTAGAATACCGAGAGAAGTACGTACGGAATTTAAAAAATATTGTTTTACTCAAAAGTTGTAGGTATTTGAACTCAAATTTAAATTGAACTTGAATTTTCAGTGAAAAATTTCGTATAAAACTGCTCATAACATAAAAAGTTTTGGATTAATTAGAAATTCCGTACGTGCTTCTCGGCGAAATGCAATTAGGAACATGACTTTCAAATTTGAAGTAAATCGAGTGAAAATTTGTTGCAGTTATTTATCACGCCAATTGGAAGAAAGCTGTTTCGCGAAAAACGCGTTTGAAGTTTTACATATGCCTCTGGCCGTGCCAGAGGTGGGCTTACGTTATACGCTCAAAGTCGGTGAAAAAAAAATGTCTTGCTATAAATCGAATAGTAACTTATTCTTATGATGATATAGCACCGTTTTAGCGAAAAAATCGATTTTTTAAAATTCTACCGTGGCCCTACCACTTAAATGTCAATTAATGATGATTAACATGAAAAAAAAAAATCCGTTATTTTTCTCACTGTTTCACAATAACTTTTCTTTAAATCTTGGAAAAAGAAAAAAATTTTCAATTTTTTTTTCATTTTTTTTATACTTGAAAAAAAATCAAAATTTGATTTTTTTTAATTTTGAAGATTTTTTTTTTAATTACAATGTTTTTTTTTTAAACCAAAGAACCGTTTTAAAGCTCAAGCATCAGGCTAAATTACCCCAGAATTGATCAAGCTCAACAATTTTTTTTTGAGCACGTGACGATTTTGAAAAAAAAAATCGCAAATTTTTGCCACGCGCTATTTTGTAGATTGACGCCGAGCGTGTTGCTTAAAAAAAATCGGTGAGATCCATAAACTAGAGATATAAAGCTTCAAAACCCCTTTTTTTTACGATACGACCATTTTTCACGAAGTTACAGCTATTAAAATATTAATGAAAAAAAATTTGAAATTCTACTGTTCCCTTAATTTTTGTAATAGGCGTGTACGGACTAACGAATTTCGCGAATTGTGTTAGATTTATTAAAAAATTATTGTGTCTCGGTATGTATATATTTATCGCGATCTGCGGCCAAAACGATGAAACGAATATTATGAATTTTCTCGTGTTTATAAATAAATTTTGTTTGTTACAGCTTCCGCAACGGAAAGAAAACATTGACTCAATTTCTGTATTCCGGTTTATTCTTTATGTGGGCAGCATATCATGATGTGTGACAATTTGTAAAACATTTGTCTGCATTCAAAAATCTTATGATTGATTTTGTGTCTGTAAATAAATTTTGTTTCTTACTGCTTCTGCAACGAAACGAAAACGTATTTACTTAATTACTGTATCTCGTTATTATTCTTTATCTGTACAGCGTATCATAATGTGTGAATATGATGTGTGATAATTTGTAAAACTTTTGTCTGGATTCAAAATTCTTATGAATTTTCGTGTGTCTATAAATACATTTTGTTGGTTACTGCTTCCGCAACGAAAAGAAACCGTATTGACTCAATTTCCGCATTTCGTTATTTTTCATTATCTGTACAGCGCATCATAATGTGTGATAATTTGTAAAAATTTCATCTGGATTCCATATTCTTATGAATATTCTTGTGTCTTAAATACCATTTGTTGGTTACTGCTTCGGCAACGAAAAGAAAAGATATTGAAATAACTTCTGTATTTCGTTATTATTTATATGTACAGTGTATCATAATGTGTGATAATTTGTAAAACTTTTGTCTGGATTCAAAGTTCGTAAGAATTTTCTTATTTCTGTAAATAAATTTTTTTTGTCACTGGTTCCGTAATGAAAAAAAAAAACACATTGACTTTATTTCTGTATTTCGTTATTATTGTCCAAAACAATCTATTTCTTATAAGAATTCTTTCTATAAAGAAATTTCCTGCGCCAACTGGTTTTAGAATTAATTTGATCAAATTATCGCTCTATATGAAGTAGCAAAGGGTGCTCTTTGCATATCGTACGGCACTGGTTTGTTGCTGACTTTACTACGGTTTGCTAGGAGCGCAGCGCCACCCTCATGGAGGCTACAGTGGGAGGGGTCCGAACTCTTACGGCATGGAGGCTAGAGTGGGAGGTGTCCGATCTGTGCATTTCAAAGGCCCGTATTCACAGTGTGATCTTTTTTTTTGAGCACGAACTCAAGTCACTGTTTACATGCACAGTCGGCAATTGAGCAACGCCTTAAGCTGTAGTTCAAGAAACAACTTGAAAAAGTAAAACTTATTCCAATATAATTCACAGTCATTTCTTAAGGAAATCTTAATGTTTTTTCATTTCACAGTCGAATAAGATAGACTTATTTGCCCCAAATAAGATCGGAGTGAGTCGAAAGTGAGGTTAAGACGCCAAGTCAACATCGTAGACGACTTGAGAAAAAAGTGTTTTTATTTGTGGGTAGGATATCGTTGTTTAGATGCTTTGGATCATTATTTGGAAAAAAATATGGATTCAGATGACGACCTCGAAGAGTTGCCGGATATCGATGATAACGATAATGTAAATCGTGTCCAGAGACGATACATTCGCGACGGAATAAACCCATTTGAATATTACAACGATGATGAGTTCAAAAGACGATATCGTTTCGATAAAGATTCTGTGCGCTTTGGTATTCTACCACAAATTGAAGAAGGACTGGCAAGAGCCAATAATCGCGGATTACCAATTCCTCCTGTGATGCAGCTTTTAATTTGCCTACGATATTATGCTACAGCAAGTTTTCAGGTATTTGTCATAAAGCTCATAAATCTCTATTTACTGGCTGAATTTATACGAATTAAAAATAACATCTATGGTTTTTGTTTAAAGCTGCTTCTTGGAGATACAATGACTATATCGCAAGCCACTGTCTCCAGAGTGGTTTTTCGAGTCAGTGTTTTCCTGGCGAGGTTACTGCGAAGGCATATCAAAATGCCTCAAAACGAAGAAGTCCGCAATGAAAATCGACGACGTTTCAAGTATCTCGGTAGAGGAGAGGGAACTATCGGTTTACCAGGCATAGATGGTGCCACTGACTGCACGCACATTAGACTAGTTTCGACGAGGTTCCAGAACATTGACGAGGTTTACAGGAACAGAAAAGGATATTTTTCTTTAAATGTTCAGGTTAGTCTTACGTCGTTTCTATGCTCTATTACTGTTGTAAATATAATAAATTCACATTGTTTCCAGGTCGCTGTTGGTCCGAGAACTGAAATTCTGGACATTGCTCCTGAATGGCCTGGGAGTGCTCACTATAGCAGAATTTTTCAAAATTCGCTATTATATATTAAGTATAGAGAGAGACGCTTGGATGGAATGCTCGTCGGCGATCGAGGATATCCGTGTTTAACTTTCTTAATGACGCCTCTAGCAAACCTCAAACTGAAGAAGAAATCAGGTAATGGAATCATTTCAAACTGAACGCAAATTTGTATATGATGTTAACAAGGTTCATGCTAAACATTAAGAACCTCTAAAAAAATACACACTGATATTTCCTTCAATTTATACGGGGGGTAAACTGTGGTACTTGAACATCACGAAAAAATGAACTTAACTTCAAACAAAACGAGGGGTTCCAAATCATTATTGATAAACTGTATTTGATTGCAGATATAATGAAATTCATATCCGTACCCGAATAGTTGTAGAAAGATTCTTCGGGATATGGAAAAGGCGGTTCCCATGCTGGTCCAGGGGACTAACAACCAAGCTCATTGGTTCCACAACAACAGTAGGTGCCTGTGCGGTGCTACATAACTTGTCGTTAATGTACAACGATGCCTTACCTGAAGACGATGAAGTTGACGAGCAAATTGATGTACCTGTTCAACCTGCACCAGATATTCAAGCTGTAGATGGCTTTGCAACTCGTGAAGCGTTAATTGCACGTCTTTTCAATTAATGTAATAATGAGGATGAAAGACGTAAAAAATAAAAGAAAAACAATATTTTTTTGAAAACACGAGTATTTTATCTTTTATCTGGATTACAGTTTTCAACTATAATGAGAAAACATCAATAAATCACTACAATAGAAACTTTGGATATGTTCTTTTCATCTCCTACCAATTGCACGATAAGTGTGTATCTCTTAAAATGAAAACCAACTTTCAGTTATACAAAACTAAAAAGAAAAATAAACTTTTCTGGAACTATTCTAAAAAAAAAACTCAAAAAAAATTTCAAATATGGAGAGATACGGAGAGAGAATGAAAAACAAAAGATGAGGTTTCGTGTATGCACTTCAACAAATAGAAAACCAAAACTTAATAAAACTCATAACTAACATTTCTTTCAATTATTAACAGTTAAAAATGAAAGTACATTGTTTTTTCAGTCAAGCTTTTCTAGGGACAAAAATAAGAACTGTTCACATATATATCTCTGATTAAAAAATAAAAATTCAATTTTCCTTCATGCACTTTTAAAAGTTAACTATGAAAATTGACTATATAATATTGTCACAGTTCCATTCTTCACGGATGGAATTACATTCTATATTTTTGTTTCCAATATTGCTTTTTTAGTTCGTGCTTTTCTTGTTCATTTCTTATTTTTAGACCCAACAATTCTGCTTCTTTTTTCAATAATTCGAGCCTCTCTTGCTGATATTGAATTTCGAATCGTTGTTTTTCTGTCTCATGATTTTTTTTCATCGATCTAAATTCTTTCTCCTCTTTCAAGGTGCAGCGGATCCGGTCTGCTTTCAAAATATTCTCCTCGTTCTCCTTATCTGCAACCGTGTTCTTTGCTCTTTTCTTTGATGCGATTGCTAAATAAAAATAAAAAGTAATTATTGTATGTAAGGACATTAGTATGGATTTTTTTTCAAACATTGATTTCGTAAAATTATTCAATTATCAATTTTTGTATTTTTCACGTGTGATTTCTCTCCAACGCTTGCCTCGGCTGAGTTGCGAAGTATCAGGTACTTCAGATGCACCAAGAGATTCCGATCTGTCTGAAACCGAAGGAGCTACCTCATCACGCGGAGTCCATGACATATTGTCATCAAGCGGCGGTTCACATTTTTCATCTTCTCCGCCTCCTTGTACACCTCCTACATTCTCGTCTCCCATAATCAAATATTCTATGGTGCAGTTATCATCCAGCACCGCGAATTCTCTTTCTGTAATTTTGTATGATTTACGATGAGTTCAATGCTTAAAATCCTATATTGACTGCAATATAAATAAAAACCTTTTAAAGTTTCATCGGGAAGGTTCGATGAAAAAATTGTTGGGGCAGTCGTCATCAAATGTGGAGTTATCAGGGCGATATCTGGATCGATTTCTACTTGTGGCATTTCAGGTCCACCGCCTGTTGCCAATCTCGATTGTTTTTCTTTGGTTAGGTTCTCTCGCTGTATGCATTTCATGTTCGCCCACATTTTTTTTAGTTGTTTCACCGTCCTCTGTAATTATAATAATTGATTTGCCAATTAGAAATAGCAATAGAGTTGTATACATATAAAAGAATTTATATACCTTTGCAGAGATAATCGATGAACCATTGTATTCTTCGTAAATCCGATTCCACGCATCCTCTTTGTTTTTTAAGGTCCCAGCGTCACTTTTTTTTATTTCAATCACATGAGAGTACTTTTTTTAGAAGATTTATGAAAAATTGCTTTTCAGTATCCGAGTAATGTTTCTTGGACATTTTGCGATGTTTATAAACGTTTGCCGGATACACCCGATAAAAAACACCGATTCGAGGGGATTCTGACAGCTCAAGTTTAAGCCTGGTTTTCAAGCTTAAACGTGATTGGTTGATACAACAGAAATATTTTAAAAATGGCTGAAAGCTCGCTTAAGCTTTTTCTTGGTCGAGACATTCTTAAGTGTCTGCCAAGAACTATTACTTATTAAAGAACATCTTATTTTTTGACTGTGAATGCATAACATCTTGAGCATTACTTATTCAAAAAAGACGTTCTTGATAAAGACGTGCTCAAGTTATTGCATGAGGTACGACTCTGAATACGGGCCAAAGTGGCTACAAAAATGTGGTCAAAGAGGGATAGCGCCACTATCTCGAAGACCTCGAGACGTTAGCTGAATATCGAAGTAGCTCAATAAACTTAGCCGCCGACTATGAAAATGTCGAATATTTTTTTATGCCATTCGATTGTTAGTCGTTTGTGAATGTTTGTTAGACAAAATCCAGCGTTTGTTAGACTTTATTAATTTAATTATACGAAAAACAAATTTCATGTCAAAGTTAGCCGCGGGAAAATGGTTTTCTAATGACTTCGAACTTTTCTTCATAACCAATCGTTTGTTAGTTGTTTGTGAGTGATTGTTAGTTGATTTTCATCGTTTGTTAGAGCTTAATTTTTGTTTTATCGTTAAAAAACTTTTCATTCCCATAGCACACTGCAAGCCATGTGAAGTTGGCAGCATTTCTACGACGGCTGAGCACGGCTTTGCCCATGTGACTCATCAATTTCATCAAAATGCTGATAATTTCAATCCTACTCGATTGTTAGTGTTTGTTAGACAAAACCCTGCGTTTGTTAGACTTTTTTTATTTAATTATACGAAAAACAAATTTCATGTCAAAGTTAGCCGCGGGAAAATGGTTTTCTAACGATTTCGAACTTTTCTTCGTAACCAATCGTTTGTTATTCATTTGTGAGTGATTGTTAGTCGATTTTTATTGTTTGTTAGATCTTCATTTTTGTTTTATCGTTAGAAAATTTTTCATTCCCATAGCACGCTGCAAGGAACGTGAAGTTGGCAGCATTGCTACGACGGCTGAGCATGGCTTTGCCCATTGATTTCTCAATTTCAGCACAATGCTGAAATCCTTCAATCCTACTCGATTGTTAGTCGTTTGTTAAGACGGAAGTCTTAAGACGGAATGACACGTCATCGCGGTCGGTATGGTAGAACAATTATAGGTACCCAAAAATCTCTGAAACGGCTCTTCAGATCCCGTCGATACTTTGCCAAATGACGTAAAATAGATAAACGAACGGCTGTCTGCCCCTCAGATTTTCTGAATTTGAGGAAAAAAACGTAGACTGGCTTATGATAAGCCAATCTACAATCTACACCCGACGTGAAACTCCGACGCGGCCCCGGCTCGAGTCGGTAGGGCAGATCGAGCTCGCACGAGCTCCTACTCCCTACCGCTAGATGTCACAGCGCGTGTTCGTTCCGAACGCACGCTGCGACGGAATCGCGGGCCACCTTGCGTCGAGGCTTACATTGTATTGTTATGCCTCGACGCGGTTGAAAATTGTTTTCTTCCCGCATGCTGTCCCTTCGCAGCAAGTACACACTTCGTGTCGTGTCGAGCATTCAATTGTTTTTAGCCAAATGTTAAAATAATTTTTCGAAAAATCAAAGTTCTTCGGGATGAATTTTTTTTTTTAACATTTTGAGCATTTTTAAAACGAAAGTATTCTTTATAAAATTTTGCTTAAGTTCATAGTTCTTGAGTAATAAATTTTTTTTATTTTCTGAAAGAGTTTTCCAATTTTACACTTCATTTATGTATAGAAATACTGATTAAAAAATGACTTACCTCGAATCAACAATTCTTGGCCCATACAATAGGGCTTGTGCCAATGTGGAAGCTTCCAAAATATCAATTTGTTGTAGTCTTCGAAACATTCGGCCTTCCCGGGTATTAGCGTTTGCGCGTTTGTGAGCCACGTCTATACATTGAGAATAGACCTCAATCTTACCTGTCAATAGTACGAAGAACTTGTTCTTGGCAGAACACAGAGTTCTTCACAGCGAGCCGATGAAGATCTCGCTGGAAAGCACCTGTAGAGCGTAGTTTGCGAAGAACTCGTTCTTGGCACAACGCTGTATCGTTCGCAACAAGCGTGCAAACATCCCGCTGCGAGGTACCCATCAAATGTGCCAGCATGGATCTCACTGCGAAGCACCGATACAGTGTGCGTGCCAGCATGTTGCTGCAGATGACAAACTTTTGTGTTTTGCCGCTTGCCACCTGGGATAAAGAGAACCCTTTGCAGTGAGCTGGCGAAGCACTTGTGTTATGTCACTGAAGGTCCTCTCACAAAGTGAGTATCCTTCGTAAAGATCTTCACCGACGGGGCTTAAGGAGACCATGACAAGAGGAACGGTGGTATGCCGGTACCTTTGTACGCTTAGCGACAGACGCCAGATCTCCGGAGGCTCTGTTGTATACAAAAATATTTCGTGGCACCAGTGGCATTTTTTTCAAACACGTCGGCAACTTTAAAATTATTTAATTTTATTCGTTAAAATTTGGATGGCTCAGGAAAAAATATTTTACAAAATTGCATACATAACCTCAGCAAATAACTGTGGCTCGTCGGATACATCGCCCGGTGATTCGTTCCTTGAAAATATCCGCAATCGTCGCATTTGATATCGCACGAAAATTCCTTTTCGACGTCGCTTTTGAAGAAATATCAGCTGTCATTTGTCCGCTTATCGAGCTCGAGAAACAGCGATGTGCGTCGTCTGCAAAACGCGTAATGAACGTGATCACACAATTATTTTAGATTGCCACTTTTCTCCGAAAATATGCGACGGAGTGCGAAGATTAAGGTATCAAAATGTTCTTTTTGAATGTGGCTACACGGCTCTGCATATCTTCGAGTCGTGACATTAGCCAATTTTTCGATTTTTCATGTTTTCAGTCACGAGTTCGACACGACAAGTCAATCGACTTTGCTTTCTCTGCGGCCCGACAGATACATCACCACGTTCGCACAAAATGTCCACAATCCCATCGTCGCACTTGAGGTCACATGAAAATTTCTTTTTGATGTCGTTTTTATACGAAAAACAAAGCTCTCTCCCCTTTTTCGATGGCACTCACACACACAGCCAAAGATCAGCCGTCACTTTGCCGGCGTATCGAGCTCGTGCACATCGATGCGCGTCGTCTGCAGAACACGTGGCGAGCGCCGCGGGCGGAATTCTCGTGAACTGAGCACGTCGAAGCTCGGGCGACATTTGCTCGCAATTATCAACAATTACCCGACAAAATCTAGATTACCACTTTTCTCCTAAGATATGCAACGTAGTGCAGTGATTGAGAGCTCAAATTGTTCGTTTTTTATGTGGCTACCCGGCTCAGCCTATCTCTAAGTCGTGAGATTAGCCAAACGTCTGATTTTTCATCTTTTCGGTCACGAGTTCCGAATGATAAGCCAATCTACGTTTTTTTTTTTCTAAAATTCAGAAAATTTGAGGGTTCGTCCATCTATTTAAAGTCGTTTGGCAAAGTTTCGACGGGATCTGAAGAGCCGTTTGAGAGATTTTTTGGGTATCAATAATTCTGTTCTACCATACCGTCCGCGATGAGGTGTCATTCCGGCCTAAGTGATGCCCGAAAATGAAGGTAACAGGGATGGCGCTATGATCGCGCGAAGGGTTGCGGTGCTAGCTTCACTCAACAACAAACCGAACGCGAATTTGACGTTACTTTGAATTTTGTTTTCGTAATTTTTATGTCAAAGAAGGGCGATTTCTTTAAGAGTTTTGAGAGCCTATCAGAAAAAAGGTAAGCCTCTTTGTAATCCTTTAATAATAATAGAATAATACTTAAAAACGATAATGTTTGTGTGTGTAGTTTTCGAATAATTTTCAAATATATAAGTTGTAGAAAACAACCCTATGTGATTTTTTAATTCTAAAGCCTTCGAAAGTTGGTAGAAAAATTGGATTTGCAATAATATTTAAGAGATCAGTGTAAAAAAATGTTTAAACATTTTTTTTGCATTATCTGATAGTATAGGCGGTTATAAACATGGACCTGGCATCACCGATTCATAATAAGTAGGAAATTTACATGAAAATTGTGCACTCGAAATTTTTAACGCGTTTCTCGCGAAATGGCGTTTTTGAAATCCGTGTACACTCTCAAAGGAAGAGTTTGCAAGCTATCCGTCTCAAATGTTGACACAACATTCTCCACGCCATTCTTTATATTGCCATGGAACCTTTTTGTTTTAGTCTTTATTTCGTTTAACGAAAAACTGTCGAAAAATAGGTTAAATTCGATACCTTTTTTTTCAAAACACTGCCATCTTGTCAATTTTGATTTTAGAAAAACCTTCATAGCAAGATAGCGGCTTTCATACTGATTAATAATCTTTTTACAAATTTTGTTTCAGATAATCCTTACGGCCTCAACCGTGTACACCGTGAGGACTCCCTTTTTTCGAAGACATTTTCAACTGTAAAAAATGTCAAAAAAATAATAATAAACGTTTAAAAATTAATTTTCCGTTCTCCACGAGTGCTTTGATTTGGCCAAAAAAATCAGGCTGATTAGCGTATTTTAACTATAAAAAAAAAAAACGCGAAAGTCATCAGTTTTTCGACCCATTACACTGTGATGATCCCTTAAGGACTTGATTTTTTATGCGAAAACTTTTCAGCTCATGTGAGAAAGTAGTATTTTAGTACGTAAGGCCCGCTATTGTACTGTTTAAAGAAAAAAAAATTACGGAAGTAGACTTAATAGTTTAATTGTATTTGCGAACTGTGATCTAAAATTAGTATTTTTCAAAAAGAAATTCAAAAACCAAATTAAATTTCAAACCACTGAAAATCGAATAAAATACATTAGGGTGCAATCGATAGGTATTGATGTCCCCCATCGTTATGCTTCCTTTGCTCGACTCCTCGCGTTACACTCTGTATATTGCTGGGATCATTCCATTTTTTCCACGTGAAATATACGAAAACAGGTCTCACAGTAACGTCAAACTCGTGTTCGGTTTGTTGTCGAGTGAAGCAAGCACCGCAACCCCTCGCGCGTTGGCAGTGCCGTCTCTGTCGCCTTCTCTTTTAGGCACGCCTTTTTAAAATCGTTTCCTCATTGGAGTTTAGGCTCCTGTATCTAGCCTCCATGCTGCCGTTCTACGGACCGTCTCGAAATTGGAGTAGTTTCTGACGCTTTGCGCAGTTTGTCTTGCCGGTGGGCAAGGTAATGAAAAAGCCGTACTTTTGGGATATGCTCGGTCCTTTTTCAAAAACTTGGATGGAAAAAATACTAGAAAGTTGATTTGTTGGAAAGAATTAAATTTTTAATCCGTAACAAATGTAAGAGCGACGTACGCATAATTTACATTATGTACAATGATTGTTGAGGTGTTTTCGCAAGCGGAAGGAGGCGGAAAGCGTTTGTTCGTTATGATCCCTCAAGAACGATAGACGCGCTCTAATAACCGTTGTTGTCCGTTCGGCAGAGAGAGGCGAGTACATCCTCGTATCGGCGCATATTTGTCTCAAAAGTCTCGAGTTGCTCGGTAAGATCGCCGACTTGTTCAGCGAGAGTAGTCTCCTCGACGAATGCTCGTAGCTGCGGTGCGCTCTGACACTCGCGATAAAACGCTCCGAGATCGCTGTTGGTGTTGGTAGCCGCGAACGGAGTTTTCTGCGATCGTATCGAACCTACAATGAGTGCGTCCCACACGACGAAAAATAGAAAAACAAATTCTGCGTAAATACATAATTACCAAGTCAACCATTATGAAATCGTCATTGGCACTCGTCACGGAGCAGCTGCTGCGTCTGGAACCGTTTCGCGAATTGCACCTTGCGTTGAGCTCGCTTGTCGCTATTCCCATTGTCAACGACGAAGCCGACGGTGGCGGCGGCGGCGGCGGCGGCGGCGTCGTCGTCGTCGTCGTCGTCGTCGTCGTCGTCGTCGTCGTCGTCGTCGTCGTCGTAATCATCATCGTCGTCGTCGCCGCCGTCGTCGTCGCCGTCGCCGTCGCCGCCGCCGCCGCTATCGTCATTGTTGATGTCGCCGTCGTCGTCGTCGTCGTTATTGCCATTGTTGCTGCTGTAGTCGTAGGCACTGCCGAATCCATGATAGCGCCGGGCGACGCCCAGGTTTGGCGCGGGGCGAGCAACGAACCGAAAGGAACATCCGGTATAGGTAGATCCTCCTCGTTGACGACAACTTGGTTGTTGGCGACGAAAGCACCCAGTTTTATCGTGTCGCTCAGCGACTTTGAATTCTCATCGCTGTTACGAGACGAGTTACAAGACGAAAAGAAAGAAAGAGCGAACAAAGAAAATGGAAATTGAACCCACCCGTGCTGATAACGCGCATGACGGGGACTCAGGTCGGAGTGAAAATGATCGCTCTTGAGCATGATGGAGTCGCGGCTCGCGTGACTCGGCGATATCGTCATTTTCGTTCGATAAAAGACGGACAAGTGTAGAGTTCCAACGAAAGTGGAGAGTTGACCGACTCTGGCGTGTTTGTAGTTGTCTCCTGCGAGATTCAAGCGACAGGTTAAACCTGCTGGGCGGGAAGAGGGAGCGCTTGAGGAGGACTGCTCACCTAGAGTGGCTAGTTGCGGTTCTCCCATGTATATCCTGTAGCACAGGTAATACGAATCCGGACCCTGTCTCCTGCTCAATTTATAAGCGGGCGTTACTCTGGAAACCGATACAAGGCTCTTCAAGAGAACGCCCATTCTGTTGTAAACGGTATAAGTGACTCTGAGGGTAGGGTCTATCCGTTCAGGTGCCACTCCCAGGCTCCAAGTTTCCAATACCATGCTGTCGCCCTCCACTGTTCTCAAAGATATTTCCACGCAGAGTGGTATCCCGGAGGCGACTGCTTCCCCGCAAAAAACTCTCTTGGCTTCGGCCGAAACATCCGGGACTTCTTGTACCGCCAGATTAAACTGAAAACGAAACGAGCTTCTTAATAAATTTTTTCTCTCTTTTTCTCTCTCCAGTGACCGCAGGTTGATATCGAACTACAACTTTACCCAATCGGCTCTGGCAGAATCAGACTTGCACTTTGTGCGAACCTTCTCGCCCGTTCTCGACTGTACTATTATTTGAGCCGCTTTCAGGGCCAAAAGTTTCGTAAATTTATCCAAGTCTTTCTTGTCTTGCGTGCTCGGCTTGACGACGTTGGACGACATTTCGTTTATTTTGCTTTTACCTCCGACGACGCACCTTTTACTCGCGAGACTGGTGCTCGCGTACATAGCGCCCACCGTCGCCCCACCCCCTTTCGATTGAACGACGAGAAAAGAGCTCTTCTTTCTCGGGAAGGATCGCGCGCATCACTTGTCACTTGGCGTTTCGCGGGGAGACGAGTCGCCGTGTTACATCGGCTGGCGCGGCGCGATACGATATCGAGGGGAGAAAGCTTCGGGGGCGTTCGAGGTTGCGAACCAGCAGAAGCAGCAGCAGCAGCGACAGGTCACGCCTTAGCGGAAATCTTCTTCCCCCTGACAGAATCGCAACTTTGTTTTATACCGCAGCGCTGTATCGATACTAATCCTACGGGGTATATTCGACGCGACGAGGACAAGCTGCTCTCGGTCGGTCTCGCGTCCTTCACTGTGATTCCAACGCGTACAACGTACGCCATATTGGTTACGGCAGAGAGGGTTGCGATGCGCCCCTCTCGGGCTTTTCGAGTCCCTACCGAGGGTTGGTAAGCGAGAGAGCCGCCATTGTCGGTAAGTTGGCAAGCGAGCATCAGCTTCTCGATATTTTCACTATACAACCTGAGTTAGAGCGCCGCTCTCGTTCAATAATAGGAAAGAACAAAAAGACTATAGGGAAGGTGTCCAATTTCCGTATTCTGGCGCGTCCGTAAAAGTGGGGCCAAATGAGATGTCGCATAAGCGGCGCTGAGGCAGTTAGTCACTATGTGCTATATATACACGTATGTTTTGCGCATGCGTTTTTATCAGCTGTCACATAAGCTGGACATTTTAATGTTCTTAACCTTAATTTATTTTAAAAATAAATTTCGTGTAGCTGTAGTAGTGCCTTAAGATGTTTCTACATTTAACTCGTAGTGAAATTACCCGCCGAATTATGAAAAAAATTGCGATAACAATTTATCCCCGACGTAAATATAAATTCCATTTAAATGTCCAAGGTTAGGTCGTCGAGATTATAGTGTGCAAAGTACGTAGAAAATGTCAGCGACCCGGTCATGCGAGTGTAAATTGCAACCTCACATAACACTGCGTCAAGTGTAGTGCTTCACACGAATACGGAAAATGCACTTTAAATAACGCATCAGATAAACAGCTACTCCGCTGTGCAAATTGCAATAACTCAGATCACCCAGTCAAGTATAAGTGATGCGTATACTACAAGGTGATATACAAACGTTCATGAAGTGAGAGACATTAGCCAACAACAACTCATCGAAAGAATTCAAGTATACCCAAAAGTCACATCGGAAATACCCTATGCATAAGCTATGGCACTACCCGCAATGACAGTAGCAACACAGAGATTCGCTACGCAGTAGCGAGCATCATTCGCAGCATCATAAGACTCGCACGTGTTCTCGCTGTGCAAATTGCAATAACCAAGATCACCCAGCGAACTACAAGTGATGCCTATACTACAAGTTCATATACAAACACTCATAAGGTGACATACATTAGACAACGAGAACTCATCGAAAGAATTGAAGCGATACACCTGAAAGTCACATCGGAGATATACTTTGCATAAGCTATGGCACCACCCGCAGCCACCGTAGCAACACAGAGATTCGCCATTCAGTAGCAAGCATCATCCGCAGCATAACGAGACTCACCGCTATCATGAGCCATCATTTTACATTTTACATTTATTAAAATAATATCAAGACTCGAAGATGCTGATAACAACTGTCCAAAGTCTACAATCTAACTACTACTGAAATGCGTTTGTGTGTTAAGTTTAATCTTACGCACAATATAAAAAAAACTGTATGGCACCGTGCAAGGTAGTGCTTTCGATTCTCTCCTGGTAAAGTTTTTTTGTAACTGAATTTTTTTTAAATTGACATTATATATTATGCCTGTTATGGACAAACTAGTATGGATTATTGATTACATTTGTTATAAGAATCATAATAATGCAAATAAAAATAGTAATAATTCCTAAAAGCTATCAACGTTAATGTGTTTATTGATGATTGATGGTTTTTTGTAACTATCCAAACATGCAATATAAAAATTGTTTACAAAGTCATAATATATTTATCGCAATTAAACAAAAATTCAAGAACTTTGTCAAAATTGTCATACCAATTATTGCATTAAACTAATTAGACGAACTAGATTGCAAACAAACAACCTTAGTGCGCGATAGGTGTTTTTTTGACAAGCTGCAACAATTAGCCGCCATAACAGTCAGTTTTACCCTGTGCACTGGCTGTATTACTATATTTTTGATACACTAAGGACACGAATGACGCCTACAGGCCATATTTAACACCACGCTCTGGGGTCAAATTTACGGACACGGTCTTACATACAAGTCTTGAAACTCGCTTAAAATTTCAGTGGTGGGGGATCGCCTCTTATTGAAGTACCGACTGTTCCAACTCGTGACCACGAGGATCGCTGCTATAGAGTGATGCAGGCTGTGTGAGAGAGACGGAAATAGATTTTAAATGTAAACAAAACCCAAACATAACCGCTGATTCACGCGACCACACGCGACCTGCTGTGCTTGTAACCTTGTAAAAACGGTGATATTGAAAAATGACTATGTGGTGTATTGTGCAAACGTGTAAAACAGGCTCTTGGAGTGAAAAATCGAAACGCTCAGTATTTCGGATGCCGAGACACTGGGCGCAATTAAAAAAATGGGAGGCCGCGATATCGGGAGTTGGGAAATTAGAGCCGAGACACGTTGTGTGCGAAAATCATTTCGAACCGAAATATATTCATCGAGAATGGGCGAAACAGGCGTTGGAGCCGGGAACCTGAAAAAAAATGAAAAATTGGTGGGATCATTACAATAAATACTTTCCAGGCTGGAAAACATAAAACAAAGTTAGTGAAGTATTTCCATTTATCCTACTCGAGAGTCCTTCGCTTAAAGGTCGGAAAAGAGGTGTTTTTTTGTTAATTTACCAACGCAAACCGTTTCGGAAACTGCAAAGTAGAGATTATTGAAAATGTTTCTTGGGACATGCATTAAAATTTTTCGAAGAGGAAAGAGAGAATTGCAAAAGAAGCACTGTTTGTTAAGTATTTGTTTCGTTTTCAAGAAATACATCCTGCAAGTGTTTCGGTCTGGATTCCACTTCGGTCTGGAATAGTAGCCACTTATTTTCCGGTCAATTGAAACAACGCGTAAAGCCTATTTTTTTATAAAAGCTAAAACATGTTTTTAAAAAACCAAGCGCACAGGGATCGCTTGCACCGAACCTCTCGACCAACACGAGCTCACATTGACACCTATATAAAAAACATTGATATTCATTGTACCCACTTGGATAACTATAGACTTTTGGTTTTTTTTTTCAGGTTTACGATAAAGTTACTATTAATTGTATTTAGGTCCATCATGCATTTTTGACATTGAATATCATAATTTGCCTACACCAGCCAATTGTACAACTAGGTTAGGTTCCTATGAGTCAACAATCGATTTCCATCTCTCTCGCACAGCCTGCATTACTCTATCGCAGCGACACTCGTGGTCACTAGACGAAACGGCCGTTGCTTCAATCCAAGGACATACCCCCACCACGAGAGTTTCAAGACCTGTATGTAAGACCGTGTTTACGGACGTTTCTTATAGGCCTCCGAAGTAACTTTCGTGGTGGCGCCGCGCAACGGCTACCGGTGGCAAAACTTGGATTGGCGCATGGCGGTTAAGACGGAATGACACCTCATCGCGGTCGGTATGGTAGAACAATTGTAGATACCCAAAAATCTCTGGAACGGCTCTTCAGATCCCGTCGAAACTTTGCCAAACGACGTCAAATAGATAGACGAACAGCTGTCTGCCCCTCAAATTTTCTGAATTTGAAAATAAAAAACGTAGATCGGCTTATCATAAGCCGATCTATATTTTTTTGAAGAGCCGTTTCAGAGATTTTTGGGTATCTATAATTGTTCTACTATACCGACCGCGATGAGGTGTCATTCCGTCTTAAGTCAAACCGGCACAAACACGAAAGAGCTAGGCTCGAGCAAGCATCATCGATTGTAGATCTCACATTGTGAATGGAATGTGCTTGTAAATAAAATAAAATAGTGTGATGGAACTAATAACGATTACTTGCGGATTTTAATGTAGCCTCATGACTTCCTTTCGCCCTCAAAGCATATCTATAGGTATGTGACGATGAGAATGTTAATGAAATTGCCTACATTGGCTGCACACAATTTTTTTTCCGCCATACAACAAAATTTCTGTTTAAATTATTGTTTGCATCGGAAATTTATATAAAGGATGTTGTAATATAGGCAGAAAACTTTCGATAATCATCATGTATCGGAAGTTCGCGAAATTGTTGCTGGTGAGAAAAGGACTGTGATGGGAAAAGTTCTTCCTCAAACACGCGTCAACAATCCCAAATATGACATGAAACGCTGTTTTTACACCGCAAACATCACACGCGGTGCTGTCATTCACGCAAACACCTGATTTAAATGGCGACCGGCATACTGCACTAGCAGACGAAAACCAATCCAAGTTTTGCCAAAACTCGCCGCAAGGGCTGCGCCACTAGAGTTACTTCGGAGGCCTATACCGTCTCACCATTATGCATACGAAGATTGGATTCCTTCCCTATGGTCTCCTTGGGAGAGAGTTATCCTTACGGAGGAGCGTACCTTGGGCATTGGAAGTTAAGAGAGTGGGAGGGAGCGAGAGGATCGCGGTTACGCGGTACTTCAGCGCCGGTTCACGTTCAACGATATCGCGCTATAAGAAACGCAATTTGCACCGTAATGACGCCTCGAATTATCGAAGACACATCGTTGAAACGTTTCGAGCTTGGCGCGTTATAAAAATAAGATGCGTACGTATTATTGCGAGTACAATTATTTACAAGTAGGGAGTATTTCGCGTCGTACGAGCGCCCCATGCGGCGACGTTGATTTCGTTTATTCGCCTGATACAATCGGTAAGGTTCACTCTGCGTTGGAAGCGTGGAAAAACGAAGCTCGATATAGTAGGTAAAAAACCGAGATAATTGTATATTTTTAGGCTCGACTGTACCTACGTCGTGCCAACTGCAGTGGAAATTTCCACTGGCGAGAGAGAGAGAGAGAGAGAGTAAGAGAGAGAGAGCTACACTCGCAACGGCGGGCGCTCAACGCGATCCATCGGCCGCACGCCACCTCTAATCCGCTTTACCACTAGCGCCCCATTAAAATTACGCGCGCCTTGTTTTATTATCCTCCCTCCCGCAACGATAAGATGAGAAAGAGCAAGGTAAAAAAGAAAGCCCCGCTGGGTAAAAAAGAACGACGAAGGGCGACGAGTTTCGTGGGCGCGCGACGCCCCCTCTTCTTGTCTTATTCTTCTATGCGTCGCGATTCTTACGTAACGCGCAAAGAACGACGAGGCTGAACAGTTATATCGGCGCTTATGAGCTGCGGGGCGGAGGGGGGACTACGAAGACTCGCCAAGGAATTCTCGCTTCGCGCGGCTGCTTCTCAATCCTATATACATATATTTAACTGTTGCATCGTGTGTTCTTATCGTCTCGCGTTATTCATCGTCTCGCGCGAACAATGTAATACTCGGTCGAAACGTGTCAGGGCGGGGGGTTCAGAGAGCGGCAGAGAGAGAGTGAGAGGGGGGAATAGGCAACGAATTTGAACGATCGCCAATCACCGTGTTCCCTTTTCTTTTCGCAAGATCGTATTTTTTTTTCTACGCGGACGCGAAGCGTCGGCGGCGCCTCCGCGGCCACGAAACTCGTGGGCGAGAGGACGCGCGCGCCTTTCTATTTCCGGATACTCGGATATAAAACTGAAAAAAAAAGTTTGCCGTTGGTCGAGAGCACATCGGCAAGCCTCTCGCGCGTTGTCTCCATATCCGCAAATCTCATAGTCTCGTAACAGTCCCGCACGCTGGTCTATTCTACACGGGGCGGCGATGGCGCACCGCTCGAGACAATTTCTGAGAAAAATAAGTCAGAGGCTTTGCACCTCTCATTGGTCGGGAGCATGAAACGAATACGCGCAACCACTCCGTATATATTTCGAGTGATCTTTTCTCCGCAACCGAGTCTTTTGCGCGTAGGTATATTAAAAAAAACGATGATGAATTTGTCTCGGAGAGCGCGCCTCGATACAATCCGCTTGAATCGTTCGAAACGAGCAGACCGCGATCGATAAAAACGTTCGCGCTTGGTAATAACGAATTTGCGCAGGGCCGCATACATAGCTATGTAGGCACGCTGGGCTTCTCAAGTGGGGCACATCCGCAGCTCATCACCCCTTTGGATATCGGCACATTTAATCTCTCAGCGATCGTACCATCTTTAGCCGCAAAGCCCGAAGGCTTTTCCAACCGTTTGCGCGCCCTTCAACGGCCCTAGAATTCTTCATTCTCAAGGCCAATAGAAATTGGCAACCGAGAAAAAGATAGGAAAAAAGCAAACTTTTGGAGCGTACTGTACAGGCCGTGGCGGTGGTGGCGGCGGTGGCGGCCGCTCGTTGGTCCCCGCGAGCACATTTTCTCCGGCGCGCTCGGTGGGGCCTTTGCCACTCGCTTCCCCCTCCCGCTTCAGTGCGGTTCACGTGTGTGTGTGTGTGTGTGTGTGTGTGTGTGTGTGTGTGTGTGTGTGTGTGTGTGTGTGTGCGTGCGTCGGTGTCTCTGCGCCAACGCACACTCTCGAGACCGTTCCGTAAAAACCGCTACGCGTCCCCTCTGCCGCGCTGCCACACGACCAAATTAATCGTACAAACGACGAGGCAAAGATCGAGCCGCGTTCGCGATTCGCGCGTCGTCAACCGAGCGAAGAAATACACCGTATCGACCGAGCGCGTGCCAGGTGAAGTTGCTTATCGCGTCTCCGGCAACGCGTATAGTTCTCACCCGTTGCTATCTCGTTCTCCGCCTTGCTCACATTTTTCATTTCCCTCTTTTGCCGCTGACACGACCCCTCCCCCCTCCGACGCTATTCGCGTCTTATCGTTTGGGAGGGTTATATTTTTGCAGGATACGTTGGCGACACACGCGTCATCTCGATTAAATCACATGGAGAACGATGGCGTATTCGCGATAGCGATCGTTGCGCGCGATCGCGCAACCGAAACACGTGCGTACGTCACGCGATCACGAGAGGCGCGCGCGCGCTCGCTCGCGCCGTTCGAGCTACAAGATGAAAATGTAATATATCGTTGGACGAGTCGCCGCGCCGGTTCGAGCGAAACGCGATGACGCCGATCCGTTTGTCCGTAATATAACTCAACATTCATGCACGACACAGGGGAGACTTCGCGCCCGCTATACCCGAATGAAATTCCTCATTTCGTTCATTTACCAAAGTAGCACGCGCGGGGAGTTTTTTTAATACTCGTATTTTTCACTCTCTCACTCGTACCCGCGCGTAATGTTTTGCCTATTTTGCGATCGCGAGACTCAAAGGGGTCATTGGGTGGCTCCGGGAGGACGTGGTCGGTAGCAGTACGTCGCGGACGTCACCGATCTTTGGAGTAGTTTCGGGGTTGGCTTGCGGTCGGCGTCGGGAGGTCTGGGTCGCGAGGACGGAAATCGACGTTTGGTGCAACGTGTTCCCAGCGCTCTCCGCGTGGACCACCCTCAACCTCGGTCCTTCTCTCTCTCTCCCTCTCTCTTCCTCTTTCTCTCGTTTGCGGCCCATTCATGGTCCACGAGAAGAGCGACATCGTTCGCGCGCGACCGCGCACGCCCGGTAACCTTGGAACGAGTTCTGCTTTCGCAAACGCGTTTCACCGCCTATGTGTATCTCTCCTATCTCCATGAGGCGCACACACGCGCAATCCTCCCGGCCATTTGGCATCAGCTCTGTAGAAAACATCTCGGCTCCCTGCGAGATCGATCTCGCGATACTCGTTGCTCGGGACGAGAAGCTCCCCCCCCCCCACCCCCCTTACAAAGGGGGTCGTGTTAAAAGTTGGGTAAATAATCAAATGGATACGACCGCGAGAAAGAAAAAAGTTAAAAGCATTCAAATGTAAATGGAATATATAATTAGAGTATCCGGCGAGTCTTTTTGTACGAGTAATTAAAAATGCTTTTCGATCGAAAGTCGTGTACAGAAGCGAGTAGAAATTTAACGAGGACGATAGGACCGTGAGAGAGCAAGGTCGCCGCGTAGGAGGCCCGTCCGCGAGAATCAAAGTCGCCCCCGCGCGTGCAGTGACAACGCCGCTCCTTGTACATGCCCCGTACTCCCCATCCCCCCTTCCCCCGCCCCAGTCCGAATAAACGAGGATCGTTCGATATCGTTTCGTTGTACAATATATTATTGAAACGTGATATATCTCGAATAGCCACACGTAGCTTGATGCGCGACGCGAGCAATAATCTTAGCGATACGTAAAAAATTTCGTGTTGACGCGGGTTCGCTCGCGAGAGCTCGTTACGTAGGGGCTTTGAGACTTATACGCGGAGAAAAAATTCAAGTTTACAAACTTTGCGTGTGCATTCGCGACTCGGCAATGCGATTGTTTGTTTTTCTCCCGCGTTACATTGAGACGTCGCGCGGTCGCGATTCGAAGGCAAATTTCAGAGAGAGACTCGCTTCCGTCTATTTCCGTCGGTCTCCGGATTTCGCATTCCTCTCATGCGCGCTCTCCCTCTCACCGTAAGATGTATTTAGACGTAGTTTAATGCGAAATCGAGTCGGTGATCTCGATCGAGCAACTCCTTGCCGTTATCGTGCACGCGCGCGCGCGCGCGCATTCCGCCGACGTTGAGTCATCGCGTTTCCCTCGGTAAATCCGAGTAGACGCAACGAGCGTGCTTCGTCACGGAAAAACTTTGCGAGCGGAAGGCCGCGGGAGGAAAAAAATCTTGTCAACGAAGCACTTTGGGCGGTTCTCATTTTTCAATGCGCAAGAAACACTGCGATCGAGCACAGCTTGCTGGAGGGAATCGCTTCGCGAGTATGAGGCGCGCACTCGTCAAATATTTCGGTGAATCCCGAAGGGATAAAAAAAATGTTTGACAAGGGGGCAGCAGCAGGGGCAGCGGTGGTGTTGCCGGAAAAAAAATAACACAGGCATCGATGAGCAGTGGAGCGCGGCGTGGGGCGGGGGGGTGCAGCGGTGAACGGCGACAAGGATGGTGGAGTCGGCGGCGGTGGCGGCGGCGGCGACGGAGGCGGAAGCGAGGAAGGGAAACGGGAGGGCGACAGTGGGATGGGGGCGAGGGGGGTGGTTGAAGACGGTCGAGGTGGCGAGAAGGCGCGCGCGCGCGCACCTCTCTCGATGGTGTTTCCGAGAGGTAGTCCCCCGTTGCCGTCGTGCAAACGTCTCCCTCGAGGCGTCTCATTCCTCGTTCGAGCTCGAACGCGTTCGGACCTCTCTGCGGAACACGAGTAAGAGGCGCGTGCGCTCCCCCGTGTCTCCCGCGCTACGAATCTCGGCGAGAACGTCGTGCGTCGAGAACGAGGAAACGACCACACGTATATACACGTAACTTGTTTATTTATTACTGTGATTGTCGGTTAAAAGTTGACATTATTGTTAACGTTTACGGCCCAAAAGTAGAGCGTGGTAGCGCAGCGCGCGCACGAGCCTATAGGAATCGAGAGTGAGAGTGCGAGAAGTTGAACGGCTCCCTTCGACGGAAACAGATAGACGTAAAGAGAGACAGCAGGTGCCGAAGGATGTCGCGCAAAGTGTCGAGTCCGGCGAGTCCGCTGAGTCACGGGGCTGACTTTAGAGTGAGTATTTCAAGTATCGTCATCTATGTTTGAGCCTACGACTACTCGTTCCTTGCAAAGCACAATAAATAAATAGATTGCCGTTATCGGGAGGGGGGTTGGTGGAAGCGGCGCGCGGGCCGAGTTTAAAACGCAACCGCGATCTTATCGGAAGGCTCTTATCGCTCAATCCCAACCGCGAGACGCGCTTTTTCGACCGTGCGCAGTGGCTCCGTCACGGCAGTATCCTCAAAAAATCGTTCATTCCGCTAGTTTTCTTCTGAGAATGTGATGACGAGCGTTGTTTTGTACATTTTGTACGCAAAGTCGGCAAAGCGAGGTAACTGCACGAGCACGCGCGGGCCCGTGCGCCACCGATCGAAGGGTCAATGCATGCGGTCGCGTGACGCTCGGCCGTTCGCCGCGACATCGGCCGCAAATCTGTCACGCGAGCGCCTTTGGAATTTAATCGCGCGAATCGATCTTGCCCTCGCCGAGCGCGATTTCTTTTTTTTCACGCTCTCCGAAAAAACCTTTCGACGATTAACCAGGTAACTTGAGCAAGAAGCAAATTGGCTTGCCAATTTTTCGAAACTAGAAAGAGAGAGAGAGAGAGAGAGAGAGAGAGAGAGAGAGAGAGAGAGAGCGAGCGCACGGTGGTGGCGACGTCATGGAAATTTCCTCATCCAGCGTCGTACGCGCTCCTTCTTTGCCCCTCGGCGAGTTTCCTTCGAGTATACACACTGTGTGCGCTCGGATTTCCTCGAAGCCGGTCGGTTTGATTTATCGAGTCGGTCGCGCGAGCCAAGTACGAGCGGAAAGAAAGAATCATCGCCCAAGGTCGAAGGAGACGCGCGCTGCACCGATTGGCAGGATGTAACACGTTGCGCGGCGGCGGCGGCGGCGGCCCACCGTCCGCAAATTCACCAATTTCCTTATAAACTCTATTGTTAACGCGCTCTCCCTCCTTGCTCGAAATTTCGCCGAAACTTTCGAGAGTTTGCCACGATATACTTTCCGCGCGGCGGTAATCGCGGTTACGGCCTGATTCTATCCTTACGCGATTAATTCTTTTGGTCAATCGTTCGAAGGTTGCAATTGACGAATGTATACGTATAGAAAGAGGGGCGCGGAAGGGGGCTGATCGCGAATAGGTCGTACGCGCGTGTGTGACAAATTTATCGTCTGCGATATCAATTGTCTCAATTGAGCGGTTGCGCACGTCCGCAAGAGTCAATTCACGCGCGTAAAGGTCGCGCGAGCGCGAATCGTACACGCGAGCGTATTATCGTTGCGTACGCCGAGGACGGACGCGAAGTCAAAATATTCTCCTTCTCATCGCGATCCTTGGGCATCAATTTTTGCGTACGGGAGCCCTTCTCATATTTCATCCCGAGGGCGTTTTTTTTCTCCGAAGCGCCGATAGACGACAAGACCTTGCGCGGAGAAAACCGGGCGCCGCCCGCCCCTTATCCCGCCTCTGCCTTTCAAATTGAATTTGCATCTTTGAGGTGATATTAGCGAAATGCAACGATATATCGCGACTATTTCAAGCGGTAAACGTTCGGACGAACGATCGGTAGATAGACGCGCGAGGTGCGCGGGAAAGGGCGCGATGTAGGTGGCGTCGCGGCGCCATCGCCGTTGCCAAATAATAGCCGCGGCGGTGGCGCGCATCTTCCTCGCTCGTGCACCCACGTATTCCTCGAATAACTCGTCCAACGATATCAATAGGTCGATTGTGCGTCTTTGTGACACGTTGCGGTGACGGCTTACCACGGACTTGATCCGTCGCCCATCTTCCGTTCTCGAGCTCTCACATGGCGGCAGAATCGCAAATGCGCTCGCGAAAAACTTGCTTTTTTTGGCAGACAATCCCGTTGGCTTTTCTTCGTTGCACGCACGTCCGTACCTATATGATCGGGAGCGCGGGCGCGCGGCTATTCGAAAACACGTCGTCTTTACCTACGCGTATTTATACCTCGGTGTACGCGTGCTCTCTCTCTCTCTCTCTCTCTCTCTCTCACGTATATTTACTTCCATCGTGTTTACCCAGCGTGACAACCCACCCCCCCCCCAGCCTGAATCTATCGCGAAACACGCGGGGGGGGGGGGGGGGGAGGAGGGAGAGCATCCTTTTGGCCGCGGCGATCGGCATTTTTTCTTCTACAGTTGGCTCCGAAACGCGCGAGCGCGAGACCGTGCTGCGAAAATTTTTCCTCTTTTTCTCTGATCTCGCCGCGTGTTTCGTGTCTACAGTACAGCTACGAGACGATCGTCGCACGACCCGCGTTTCGACCGATTGATATTTCTCAATCTCCTCAACAATATCGGATACCCCCTTTTACGAATCGATCAAACGAAAAGATCTCCCGATAGTGGATTATCGTGGTTCGAGGCAAGTGCGCGCCCGAGTTTTCTCAAGCGAGTCCTTGATTGACTCGCGGCGTATTCTGCAATTGTGAGAGCGTGAGAAAAGATCGGCAGGGGGGCCGTTCGAGGGCCGCCGCCGCCGCCGCCGCCGCCAACAACGATGGCGCATCGACGAGAGCGACAAGGTTGAAGCGATTGGCCACTTTTTTAGTGCGACTTTGCAAGCGAACGAGAAAATGGGCAACGCGGAGAGCGGATACGACGTTGAGATGAGCTCGCTTTCGTCGAGTCTCGCGAAAGAAACGGACCGAGAGCGGAGGGTACGCTCGGCTCGCGCGACTTCGCAAAACTTTTATTTCTTTCGATTTCCAATAATGAGAGCGTTGTTGTTGTTGATATTTCAGAAAGCGCCCGTGCGACCGATGATTGCCGAATATGATCCGAAGAAGCACGGAGTGAAAACCGAGCTCTCCGATATGGTGCTCGTCAAGTAAGTTTTCCCAAAGAGTCTTGTTTTATTATCGTTTTTCACACTCGCCGGTAAGGGTCGCGCGACTGAGAGCTAAACACCGACCCCCCCCCCATCCACGCGCGTCCAACGTTTCGCCGAAAGCAGCACATGCCTCGTTTTCCTACTTTCCCGCAGAGACACCCGTATCTTTCGAGCGTAGCTCTCTTCCAGCCCGCGTATCGCGACGTTAAATGCGCTCCGCGAGAGCACCGTTGCGCGTGACATTGAATCGATCCAAATTTAGAGCCGCCTCGCAACTCCCTCGCGAATAATCATTTCGCGTACGAACGCGTATGCGCATTATTTAAAAACTCGCGCGCTTCTCACCGATTCCCATCGCTCTCGCTGCTGCTGCTGCTGCTGCTGCTGCTGCTGCTGCCACTACCACCGTATTTCTTTGCATTTTTCCTCGTGACCGCGCATCCCCTTCATACTCATCGTACGATTCTTGCATCCGTCATCGCATTTCTCCTCTGCTTTCGTACTTGTATAATTAACGCATCGACGACGGAATCGTCGCGAAACCTCGTTGGCATCCAAGAAAGAGAGAGAAAGAGAGATACGGATGAAAGTTGGTACGAAGGGGCGGCGTTGAACGGGCGGCGAACCGCCACCGCGGAATTATCGCCAACGATTCAAGAGCGGTGCAAATTGTCTTTTACCGTATAATATGTTGATTTATATGATTCCAGACGTGCGTATATAGAGTCCGAGCGTTTAATATCATTCGGACTCTATGAAAGTGCTCTGCGAAACCGATTAAGACAAAACTCACGAAAAAAGGAATCGTGCTAGAAGCAAGCAAACCGATACATTGAGAGAGAGAGAGAGAGAGAGAGAGAGAGAGAGAGAGAGAGAGAGAGAGAGAGAGAGAGAGAGAGAGAGAGAGAGAGAGAGAGAGAGAGAGAGCGAGAGATAGAGAGAGAGAGAGAGAGAGAGAGAGAGACAAACGAAATCTATGTGTGTGTACTATGTGTATATATATATACATATACACACTGTATACATGTGTATATAGAAAATAAGGGGAGAAACGTGCGCGCGAAAATGCAGGATCAACATCAATCGCGGAAACGTATCGCGCCAACGAAAGCACCGAGACAAAGTTAAACAAGGCGGTGAAACGAAAAAAATTGAATTGGAGAGAGAGGATGGGGTTACTACAAACCGGCAGCATTGACTCCTGGACGACGTCGCAGCCACCGCCACCGCCGCCTCCTCCTCCTCCTTCGCCACCACCGCCGCCATCGACGCTAGTCACGACACGACCATTCGAATCGTATCGGGGACCATTTTTATTTACGCTCATGATTTTTTTTTTCGTTATCGAGCATCACGCGCGACGTACGTGACAATTGCGCAGCTGTTAGCCTTGTTCCTTTTGAAAAACAAATTTTTATTCGGTGCAAATGGTTGGGAGACGTGAGAGACGTTGGGAGATGCGCAGTGCTCCGGTGCCAGCTATCGTGCCTGCAAACTCGACCGATCGAGTTCTAAAAAGAAAACAAACAAAAAACAACGCGCTAAAAAGGGCGGCTTACGCGCGCACTAGCGTTCGGAGCAAATAAAGCTCACATCTCTCGGCACACGGCTGTAAGGAGAGAGAGCAAGAGAGAGAGAGAGAGAGAGAAAGAGACGAAATCGACGAAACACGCACCTCAATGGGTACCTACACATCTCTATACCTTAACCTTTTTTGCATAATATATATGTATATGATACGCTACACGTTATTCCCCTTGTTTGATCCGCGTGGTAATTTGTTTTCCTTCCATCGGGTGTTTTTCTTTCTTTCCTTGTTTCTCCTATCTTCGCAGGCACATGTTGATCCTCTCTTATTCTTCCGCGTCCGTACGATACGCGTACGCGTGAAAATCGTGGTCTATACGAGTAGGATAAAAGAAATAAGCGCGATATTTGAATGGGCGCCCCAAAGTGCGAAGCAAACATGCGAGAGAAAAGGGGGGGGGTGGCATTTTTCCTCTTTTTCACGAACCCAAACAAACACCTGTATTTCCGTTTGCACTCTCCCGCTCTCTATCTCGCTACTTCCGAGCTACTCAAGGGAGGGGGGGGGGGGGGGGGGGGGGGGGTGGGCTATTGAAACGCGCCGTACGGTCGTATCGTACGGAGTAAAGGGTTAAGATGGGAGGGCTACCACACGTACGTTCAATCGTAGTGTTAGCATCGATGGGAAAAGCGGGCAAAATCCACTTCCATCCGAGGTTTATCTCTCGCTCTTTCTCTTTCTCTGCCTCGCGACGACAGTATCCACTACGCCTTTCGTCACACTTGTATTTCACCGATAATCGCGAAAAGACCGAAAAGTCTCGACCGATACTTAGATAAATGTACAATTTGCAGATACAAATGCGAGAAAAATCAAGTTCCTATTACGGTGACGAACGGTTCGACTCTGCCCCTGGTGGAGCGCGGGGGAGACGAGGAGGAGGCCGAGCCTTACGATCCGTTCGAGCACAGAAAATTGGCCCACCCGACCTCGGATCTCGACACCCTCATACACTTGCTCAAGGGTAGCCTGGGCACCGGTATTCTCGCTATGCCATTTGCCTTTAAAAACGCCGGTCTCTTGTTCGGGCTCCTCGCGACCTTCTTTATCGGTGGCACCTGCACCTATTGCGTCCACATACTCGTCAAGTGCGCTCACAAGCTCTGTCGTCGGACTCGGACCCCCAGTCTCGGTTTCGCGGACGTCGCCGAGACGGCCTTTCTCGTTGGGCCAGAACCGGTTCAGAAGTACGCGAGGCTTGCCAAGTGAGTAGTTCGCACCGCCGCCGCCGCCGCCGCCATACTCGAATATTTTTCATCATTTATTTCTTTTTTTTTTCTTTCAGAGCGACGATAAACACGTTCCTGGTGATAGATTTGATCGGATGTTGCTGCGTCTACGTCGTATTCGTATCGGGCAACGTCAAGGCTGTCGTCGATTACTATACAATGACCGATTACGATCTGAGGCTCTACATGGCGGCACTTCTGCCTCTTCTCATAATGCTCTCCCTCATCCGTAATCTCAAGTATCTCGCGCCATTCTCAATGCTCGCGAATTGTCTCATGGCCGTTGGAATCGGGATAACCTTTTACTACATCTTTCATCAACTTCCAAGCGTCGACACCGTACCAAACTTTTCATCGTGGTCCCAGCTTCCTCTCTTCTTCGGCACAGCCATTTTTGCTCTCGAGGGCATCGGTGTCGTGAGTACCTCTCTCTCTCTCTCTCCCCCGCGCCATCTTGGTCTCTCTTCAAACGGAAAGCACTGACTCGGCTTTTTTTTATCTCTTTTCCACGCAGGTTATGCCGTTGGAGAACAACATGAAGACCCCGACGCACTTTGTTGGTTGTCCGGGAGTACTCAACCTTGGTATGTTCTGCGTCGTGTTGCTCTACAG
Organism: Ophion ellenae; assembly: GCA_963210295.1. Classification (NCBI taxonomy): domain Eukaryota; kingdom Metazoa; phylum Arthropoda; class Insecta; order Hymenoptera; family Ichneumonidae; genus Ophion; species Ophion ellenae. The sequence goes on from OY723390.1 coordinate 51,472,858, forward strand.
TACCGTTGGCTTTTTCGGTTATTTGAAATTCGGCGAGGGAACCAAGGACAATATTACTCTCAATCTTAATACAAAGGAAATACCGGCACAGTGCGTTCAACTCATGATAGCTACGGCGATATTTCTCACCTACGGTCTACAATTTTACGTACCGATGGAGATTATTTGGAAAAATCTCAAGTGTCACTTTGGAGCCCGTAAATTGTGGGCCGAGTACAGCGTTCGTTTGTCTCTGGTACTGTTGACGGTCGGCGTTGCGATAGCTATACCCAATCTAGGACCCTTCATATCGCTCGTCGGTGCCGTTTGTCTCTCGACCCTCGGTCTCATGCTACCATCGATAATCGAGCTCGTTACCGTCTGGGACGAGGAAAACGGTCTCGGTCGTTTCAACTGGATACTCTGGAAGAACACGGCGATCGTCTCTTTTGGCATTCTTGGCTTCGTCACGGGCACCTATACGAGCATTCATGATATACTGTACGGACCGGCGGGTGCCGAATGAGGCCGCGGTCGTGGACGACCGCGAGCCTCTTGATCGGCGCGGCGCCCGCCAGCCCGCCCGCCCGCCAGCGCGCGCGGGCGCGCCTCTCTTCTCTCCTTCTTCTTTCCTCTTGCCATCGAGAGCCGGTTCTCTCGGGTGCAACGGACTGGCCACTGATCCCTCGGACCAGGAGAGACAAGAGTCGACGCCGACGACGCGCGCCTTAAATTCCCGAGATGATGCTTCGGTGAATCGGCGCGTTATCCGTATCCGCGGCTAAAGTAGATGTACCCTCGTTGTACGAGGAACCCCGACGACGACGACGACGACACCGCCGCCGCCGCCGCCGCCGCCGCCTACTTTCGCTTAATTCGATAGTCGCTGCATCGCGCCCCGTCTACGAATTTACAAGCGCGAAACGTCATGACGCGCGAGGCCTTCTTCCTATTAGTTTTTGTGTAGATTCGTCGTGAGCGGAAATCACGTTCGATTGTAGTTTTCGTCCTCCGCCAGTATTCGAGAACATAGTCTTCGCGAAAAAAAAAACAAACAAACAAACGAGGCGAACCCAGAACAAAAAAGAAAAAGTGAATACTCGTCGTATTCTTTTTCTTTCTTTTTTAGTGATATGTATATATATATATATATATATATATATATATATATATATATATATATATATATATATATATATATATATTCGTACACCGCGCACAACAGCGAAAAAGAGCGAATCGTCATTTTTTTTTACCGAGCAACATTTACATTTTTATTCCCACGTGACTCGAGGAGGGGACACGATATTTTACCGAGTAGAGGAGCAACATTATCGGACCAATGTTTCGCGGTTAAATTCACCATTTTATTTCTGCGTTTCTGCGAATTGATACGTTTCATAAAAAAAAAATAATAATTAATTTTCAATTCGGTGCTTGCTAGTCGATAGTTTTAAACCCTTGCGGCCGCGTTGACGGTCGTCGAGTATACACACTTCTTACGATCCACTTTGTGTTGTGTTTTTTTTATGACCAACAACAATTCTGTTACGAAACTAATTTGTCTACCAGTTTTACCCTCGCGTCCTTTTTTGTTTCCTTTCTCTTCTTTCTGTAACGGTTTATCAAATATACGATCGATTTGCAAAAAATTATTTTTCCCAAGCGTTTTGTAATTTTCACCCTTCCAAAGTGTGGCAGATGGCCACGAAGCTCTTTTTATCAAGCAAGAATCAATATATTTTTTATGGCAAAAGTTTCTTTGGAACGTGACAACGAATTTGCCTGTATCGCGAAAGCGCGCAAACCTACTCGCTCGATTTTCATTGAAACGACGTGAAAAACCAAGTACTGTGTTTCCGTACGATGAAAGAAAGAGAGAGTCTTTTTTTATTCGATTTGTCGGATAAGAGCCTCGTGTATAAAATGAAGGAGAAATATTGTTATTGTTGTTATTATTATTGAGGGATATTGGCCAAGTAATCTTTGACGTTGGAGGGATCGAGCCGCCTGAAGCCGTTGGCGTCGCAAATTCCGACTTGAATGTTATCCGCAGTGATTTGCCCCTCGAAACCCTCGATCAGCGTTAGAATCGCCGTGTGTACGGCGTCGTCGAGCTCCAAATCCTGGCTGTATCGTTTCTCCAAGAAGGTCTTGCCGTTTACAAAGTTTTTACCCATCGCGGTTGCTTTCCACGCAAAATACGCACCCGAAGGATCGCATTGGAAGAGATAGGGCTTTCCGTCGTCCCACCCGCAGATCAACAGAGAAACTCCGAAAGGCCGCACGCCGCTTTAAAAGAGAAACAAAAACAACAACGGCGGCTCGTCTATGCTCCGACGATGGGGTTCCTCATGGAGGAGCGACCTCCCACTCTTGCTCACCCGGATTGCGTGTACTCCTGCATCAGGACGGCGACCCTCTGGACGAGTTGAGCCGTCGGTATGGGTTCCTGATACACCAGCAGATACTGCTGAGCCATTTTCCGAGCCTGTTTCACCAGCAGACGATAATCAGGCCCCATACCGCTGTACACCATTCCTATGTGCTTCGTTATCATCTCCACCTTGTTGACGCTGTGCTCGTCATAGAGAAGCGACTTGTGCTTGTTCTCCGTCGCCAGAACTATGCCGTTGGAGGCCTTTATGCCGACGCTCGGCGCACCCGCCGCAACCGCCGCCAGAGCGTATTCTATTTGGACGAGTTTTCCCGACGGGCTGCCAACACCGCAAACTTTTCACATTTCCATTCTTCTCTTGTACCCAGTTTCTTTACCCCCGCTTTCAATTGCACCATTTCTCAATGGCTCTTATTTCGAGTTTCATGTGACGCAATTTTTACGCAATAAACATTTCATCGATAAATAATACATTTCTACAGTACTGGCGAGTCATCGTAAATGCGAATTGAGAAAAGTGAGGTTATAAGCTTCTGACTAATCTCACCGGCCAATCTACGCAACACATCACACGGTATTTATATATATATCGAGCCTAACACATTTGCGTAACAAAACAAATGTCCATTGAATAATAAACGTGCAATATTTACCTGAAAGTTGTCAAAGAAAAACTGTATCTCTCAGACGCCATGACGATTACTTTGCAACTGTAGAGCTGCTGACTTTGATATTGGTCGTTGCAGTTCGTCAACTTGCTCCCAAGTTCGGACGATACGACCAAATGTGAGTTTGGGCTAAGGAGACAAGAGTAAAGGAGTCCAAACCCCTATCCTAGCCTGTATTTACGAAGTTGTTTCAATCGTTCGCGCAGAGATGTAGTGCTCAGTTCCGCCGCAGGCGTCGCTAGTGTTCCCCAGAGCCCATAATATATAGTAATACAAAACTGCGCAAGGTTCGAGCTCCGCCTCAACGACCAATCACAAAGCTGGGGTGATCGTGTTTCTCTCTCGTATCCACTTGGAACAGTCATGCCGCGGTCTCTCTCGCACACCCTAACGATAATACACCCAAGTGGGGATTCCTTCTATTATAATATATAATAATATTGCGTACATATATATAATAAATCAAATATAAATAATATTAATGAAACAACTCGAGTCGTTTTATTCAGATGGGCTTATTATAAAATAAGCACATCAGATATAATAATTATATAATAAGTACAACACGAGTTATTTTACTATGGAAATTAATGATTTGCCTGTTATGTTTAAAAATATAGCTAATTATAATGAAACGAGAATAAAGCGATAAACCAACCGTAATGTATCTCGTAATGAATTTATTATTCGGATGCGCGTTACTCTGTTTTCCCGTGCAATAATAATAATGATAATAAATAAATAATAATAACATGTACATGCAAGCAACCGGGCGAATGCGGGAATGTTGGCTCTACATGCTGGGGTTGTCTTTTCAACACGTGCTTATTATATGTATACCCATGAAAACTCGTTGTTTGCTAGTTACGGTTAAAAACGAAGCTAAATATGAATCAAATTAAGCGATCAACCAACCGAATAAGCCGTCAAGTCTAATTGAACTCCAAGCGCGGCAATCACTTCAATATGAGAAGACTATATTTATTGGCGAATGATTGTGTGGCGAAGTTGGTAGAACGCTAGATTACTGTATCGAAGGTCCTGAGTTCGAGCCTCGGTAGTTTTAATTTTTTTCTTTTCCATTCGTACAGGTATCTGGTTGTACGAGCGAATTAAAGCACTTTCAACCAATCAAAGAACTCGTCCGATCCCAAAAAAAATCGAACAAAAATAACATGGAAGAATATATTTTTTAATTTACTGCCATCAATAGTTAAAATTTGTTTTATTATTCCTACCTGGAATGTTTACTTTTTCCCTTTATCACATTGACTTGCGAGGACTCATCTCTATTATTATACACATAGTTCGATAGCTGCTGTGCTGGTGTACACGACAGATATATTTGTGTTTGACAGGCGCAAACAATTTTGCCGCCATAACACGGTCAGTTTCAGCTTGCATGCAGTTTTGTATTACTGTATGTTATGGGCTCTGGGGAACACCAGCGACGTCTGCGGCGGAACAGAGCATTACACCTCTGCGACCGATTGGAAGAACTGTTTGAGGCGGGAGTGTCGACTCCTTCTCTCTAGTCTCCTTGGCAGGGAGGCTAGAGTGGGAGGAGTCCGATCTCTTATGGAGAGGCTTGAAAAAAGTGGCTACAAAAAATGTGGTCAAACGGGGATGGCGCCACTATTGCTAAGACCTCGAGAAGTGAGCTGCGTGTGACAGAGACGGAACAAGTAAATAATGAGAAGTGAGCTGTGCATAAGGCTGCATGATACTTGAGAAGTAGGCTGCGTGCGAGAGAGATGCAAAATGATATATAGCCAGATAGCGCGCAAAAGTTACCTCCTCTCTAGTCTCTTACGCGCCCATCGCACAATCATAGTAGCGCGTGTTCGTGAGCGAGCGACGCTCGGACATCTTCGGAAAGAGTCGAACGCGGTGAAGTTTCCCGACCGCGCCTTCGGCAGCTACACCAACACATGGACGCTGAGCACGTTCATGTGCGACCAAGCCGAAACGAAGGCTTCGAGGGAAAAAGTAATCTGAGCACGACACGCGCGTGACGTCACCCGACGGAACGCGCGAGGCTTTTAGATGATTTCAATGCTTATTTAGCTCTTGATTCTCTGCGTTATCAATGTATACAAAAAAATGTATCGCGCACCCTGATCGCTTATTTTTTTAGTTTATACGTTAATTTAGATGTAATAATAAATCCAAATTACAACTTATTTATCTTCTAAAAAATTGTTTACGCTTTACTCACACCCGTCTTTATGCCAAATAAATTATAATTCATAAAAGTAAGCGGAAATATATTTATATTGGTATTATTATATTAATTCTCATACTTTCATCAAGCGATAAAGCATTATCTCTAAAAACAAGCCAATCATCCATCCGGCCGCGAATCGTCCATACCAGAAAGTGCATATTCCACAAGCGATGAGATGGTCCCGTTGGTAGCGTTCCTGGACTTCGGTCCGCAGGGGCGCGGGATCGTTCCCCACGCTCAGTGCTTTTTTTAAAATTATTATTACCATTAATTCTTATTTGATTAGTTATTTTTATGAGTTATCATTATTATTTTAATTAGTTATCTTTTAGTGTCGAAAAATTTATCACGCACTCCGACCACTTATTTTATTAGTTTGTACGTTAATTTAAATGTAATAATAAATCTGAATTACAACTTATTTATCTTCTAAAAAATTGTTTGCGCTTTACTCACACCCGTCCCTATGCTAAATAAATTGTAATTCATAAAAGTAAGCGGAAATATATTTATATTCGCATTATTATTTTCATTCTCATATACTATCATCAAGCGATAAAGCATTATCCCCAAAAACAAGCCAATCATCCATCCAGCCGCGAATCGTAACTTACGAGAATGAATATAATAATACGACTATAAATATATTTCCGCTTACTTTTATGAATTACAATTTATTTGGCATAGGGATGGGTGCGAGTGAAGCGCAAACAATTTTTTAGACGATAAATAAGTTGTAATTTAGATTTATTATTACATTTAAATTAATGTACAAACTAATCAAATAAGCGGTCGGAGTGCGCGATAAATTTTTCGACACTAAAAGATAAATAATTAAAATAATAATGATAACTAATAAAAATAACTAACCAAACAAGAATTAATAGTAATAATAATTTTAAAAAAAGCCCTGAGCGCGGGGAACGATCGTGCGCGCCTGCGGACCGAAGCCAGGAACGCTACCAACGGGACCATCCCATCGCTTGTAGAATATGCACTTTTTGGTACTGACGATTCGCGGCCGGATGGTTGATTGGCTTGTTTTTGGGGATAATGCTTTATCGCTTGATGAAAGTATGAGAATTAATATAATAATACGAATATAAGTATATTTCCGCTTACTTTTATTAATTATAATTTATTTGGCATAAAGACGGGTGTGAGTAAAGCGTAAACAATTTTTTAGAAGATAAATAAATTGTAATTTGGATTCATAATTATATTTAAATTAACGTATAAACTAAAAAAATAAGCGATCAGGGTGCGCGATACATTTTGTTGTATACATTGATAACGCAGAGAATCAAGAGCTAAATAAGCATTGAAATCATCTAAAAGCCTCGCGCGTTCCGTCGGGTGACGTCACGCGCGAGTCGTGCTCAGATTGCTTTTTTCCCTCAAAGCCTTCGTTTCGGCTTGGCCGCACATGAACGAGCTCAGCGTCCATGTGTTGGTGTAGCTGCCGAAGGCGCGGTCGGGAAACTTCGGCGCGCTCGGCTCTTTCCGAAGATGTCCGAGCGTCGCTCGCTCACGGCCACGCGCTACTATGATTGTGTGATGGGCGCGTAAGAGACTAGAGAGGGGGTGAGTTTTGCGCGCGATCTCGCTGCACTGCTTGCTGGGATGCGTATTCGATCCACTTCCATCCCTCTTACACGAAATCGATACTCAGCTTACTTCTCGAGGTCTTAGAGATAGTGGCGCCATCCCTTTTTGACCACATTTTTGTAGTCACTTTGAAATGCACAGATCGGCCTCCTCCCACTCTAGCCTCCATGCTCCTTGGTTTGGGCCACGGTCTTACATACAGGTCTTGCAACGAAGCTAAATTTTCGTGGTGGGGGTAGGCACGCTTATCGGCTTCACTTTTCGATTCACTAGGCGTCGCTACGCGTCGCTACTAGCAAGGGGAAGTAGTTTCCCTCGTACTACCTCTTACCGAGCTGAATAAACTTTGACGCCGACTATGAAAATATCGAATTCTTTTCCATGCCAATCGTTTGTTAGTGTTTGTTAGACAAAATCCAACGTTTGTTAAACTTTATTTATTTAAAAATACGAAAAACAAATTTCGTGTCAAAGTTAGCCGCAGGAAAATGCTTTTCCAATGATTTCGAACTTTTTTCCGTAACCAATCGTTTGTTAGACGTTTGTTGGTGATTGTTAGTCGATTTCTATCGTTTGTTAGAGCTTAATTTTGACTTTATGGTTGAAAAACTCTTCACTCCCATGGCACGCTGCATGCCACGTGAAGTTGGCTGCAAGCCACGTGAAGTTGGCCGCATTGCCACGAAGGCTGAGCAGGGCTTTGTACATGTAACTCCTCAATTTCAGCAAAATGCTGATAATTTCAATCCTTCTCGATTGGTAGTGTTTGTTAGACAAAATCCAGCGTTTGTTAGACTTTATTTATTTAAAAATACGAAAAACAAATTTCATTTCAAAGTTGGCCGCAGGAAAATACTTTTCTAATGATTTCGAACTTTTTTTCGTAACCAATCGTTTGTTAGTGATTGTTAGTCGACTTTTATCGTTTGTTAGAGCTTAATTTTGACTTTATGGTTAAAAAACGTTTCACTCCCATCGCACGATGCAAGCTACGTGAAGTTAGCTGCAAGCCACGTGAAGTTGGCTGCATTGCCACGACGGCCGAGCAGGGCTTTGTACATGTAACTCCTCAATTTGAGCAAAATGCTGATTATTTCAATCCTACTCAATTGTTAGTGTTTGTTAGACAAAATCCAGCGTTTGTTAGACTTTATTTATTTAAAAATACGAAAAACAAATTTCATGTCAAATTTAGCCGCAGGAAAATGCTTTTCTATTGATTTCGAACTTTTCTTCATAACCAATCGTTTATTAGTCGTTTGTTAGTCATTGTTAGTCGATTTTCATCGTTTGTTAGAGCTTACTTTTGACTTTATCGTTAAAAAAAACTTTTCACTCCCATAGCACGCCGCAAGCCACGTGAAGTTGACTGTAAGCCACGTGAAGTTGGCCGCATTGCCACGACGGCTGAGCAGGGCTTTGTACATGTAACTCCTCAATTTCAGCAAAATGCTGATTATTTCAATCCTACTCGATTGTTAGTCGTTTGTTAGTGTTTGTTAGACAAAATCCAGCGTTTGTTAGACTTTATTTATTTAAAAATACGAAAAATAAATTTCATGTCAAAGTTAGCCGCAGGAGAATGCTTTTCTAATGATTTCGAACTTTTCTTCGGAACCAATCGTTTGTTAGTGATTGTTAGTCGATTTTTATCGTTTTCAGAGCTTAATTTTGACTTTATCGTTAAAAAAAACTTTTCACTCCCATAGCACGCCGCAAGCCACGTGAAGTTGGCTGCAAGCCACGTGGAGTTGGCCACATTGCCACGACGGCTGAACAGGGCTTTGTACATGAAACTCCTAAATTTCAGCAAAATGCTGATTATTTCAATCGTACTCGATTGTTAGTCGTTTATTAGCGTTTGTTAGACAAAATCCAGCGTTTGTTGGAGTTTATTTATTTAAAAATACGAAGAACACATTTCATGTCAAAGTTAGCCGCAGGAAAATGCTTTTCTAATGATTTCGAACTTTTCTTCGTAACCAATCGTTTGTTAGTCGTTTGCTTGTGATTGTTAGTCGATTTTTATCGTCTGTTAGAGCTTAATTTTGACTTTATCGTTAAAAAACTTTTCATTCCCATACCACGCTGCAATCCACGTGAAGTTGACAGCATTGCCACGACGGCTGAGCACGGTTTTGCACATGTAACTCCTCAATTTCAGCAAAATGCTGATTATTTCAATCCCCCTCGATTGTTAGTCGTTTTGCTAGTGTTTGTTAGACAAAATCCAGCGTTTGTTAGACTTTATTTATTTAATAATACGAAAAACAAATTTCACGTCAGTTAGCCGCAGGAAAATGCTTTTCTAATGATTTCGAACTTTTCATCGTAACCAATCGTTTGTTAGTGATTGTTAGTCGAGCGGGCTTAATTTTGACTTTATCGTTAAAAAACTTTTCATTCCCATAGCACGCTGCAAGCCACGTAAAGTTAGCAGCATTGCCACGACGGCTGAGCACAGCTTTGTACATGTAACTCCTCAATTTCAGCAGAATGCTGATTATTTCAATCCTTCTCGATTGTCAGTCGTTCGTTAGTGTTTGTTAGACAAAATGCAGCGTTTGTTAGACTTTATTTATTTAATAATACGAAAAACAAATTTCATGTCAAAGTTAGCCGCAGGAAAATGCTTTTCTAATGATTTCGAACTTTTCTTCGTAACCAATCGTTTTGTTAGTCGTTTGCTGAAATTGAGGAGTTACATGTACAAAGCCCTGCTCAGCCGTCGTGGCAATGCTGCCAACGTCAGGTGGCTTGCAACCAACTTCACGTGGCTTGCGGCGTGCTATGGGAGTGAAAAGTTTTTTTAACGATAAAGTCAAAATTAAGACCCAATTTAAGCCCAAAATGGGATTTTTCCCACCGTTGCTCTGTTCGAGCCGGATATGACGTCATGAGTTTCAAATTGGGACTTGAATCCCAAACAGGGACTTTTTTTAAGGGATGAAATCGAAAAAACGTTCGTTTCTATTTGGGACTCCGAGCTCCAATTTAGAACTTTGTTGAGCGAGACAAACAAAAAATCCGAGTTCATGTTGGGGACTTGAAGCCCCACTCTGAGACTTTGTTGCGCGAGACCACCTGAAAACGCAGGTCCTTATTTGGAACTCTAAGCCTCAATTTGGAACTTTTTTGAGCGAAACAACCGGAAAATGCAAGCCCTTATTTGGAACTCCGAGCCCTAATTTAGAACTTTTTTTAGCGAAACAACTGGAAAATACGAGTCCTTATTTAGAACTTCGAGCCCCAATGTGGAATTTTTTTGCGCGAAACAACCGGAAAATGCGGTCCCTGGTTGGGACTTGAAGTCCTAATTTGGGACTTCTTATTCGTAGCGGGATAGGATAAAAGATGCGGATCATTTTTGGCTTTTTTTATATCAGTTTACCGAAAAAAGACATTTTTTTCTCTACAATATCTGTTTTCTAGGGAAAAACCACTTTGATAATGTGCGATAACAATAAGGGTAGGATGACAATTGATTTATTATTTTATCATTGATTAAAATGCCATCCAAATCACAGTTAGGTCTTACAACTAAAAAGCTTCTGGTGTAGTGGCCCGTTACAAAAACACACGCACATTCGATTCAAATTACAGAAGCGAAATAAAAAATTGCTTGAGATTACAAAAAATATCGGAATGTTCCGAGTTTTACCATTTAACCTTGTGGTTTCATTCGATTGTCTAAAAACATTACATGCTTGCTTTTTAAACATCAGTGTAAACATTTTTTGTTCATAAAAAATAAACAATAACGCAGATAAACGGTTCCCATTTGTTTTTTGTTGGTTCATATTAACAACTCCGCATTATAATATTTCCATTGATAAGCTTCGAGATTTCCATGTTCTTTGATCGCCCTCAGTGCAAATATTATATTTCTCCTCTCAAAGCGTCCACCGTCTCCATTATCCCCTCCTACAATGCAGAAAATCGGCAATATAATGAAAAAAGGTTTGATTAAGGAGGTACACCAGCTTCATACAATGTTGCCATGCTAAACCATGGTAAAATTTCAAAATGGTGATAGATCAATAAAATTTAGTGAATATATTCTTTAGTATTATATATGTCAATACAATTTTTTTCAGATTTTTTCATTGTGCCGTTATCGAGTAATTGAACATTGAAGTTCACGTGTATAAGCATAGCGTTTTTATAGATATAGGTATATATTCCGGGTATAAGAATAAACGCTTGTGAATTATTTGTAAGAAAACGGCACAACCAAAAAATCTGAAAAAATTTGTATCTACATGAATAATACTAAAGAATATATTCACCAATTTTTATTGATCTATCACCATTTTGCTGAAGCTAGTGTACCTCCTTAATAGTTAATAACCTTATTTTATCGCTTACCGATCAATTCTGGATCCTCGGCAATGTTGTCGATAATTGGATGTGGCCGGTGGCCGGACATTATTAATCCGTTTCCCACGTGTTGGTCAATCGTACGCCGTAAGTTATGCCGTCGTTTGTGAACAGTATAGCCGGGCATACAATGTCCTTTGCTTCAACGAATGCCTTGTTGCGAGCGAGTTTAACTTGCCGACTGTGGAAGGGTAGATCACGATTTCCATCGTCGGTGAAATAGTAGACATAACTCCCGTTCATTCTGTTTCCCTTTGGATCTTCAAAATTGACCATTTCTAATATTTCAGCAAAATGTCCATTTTTCGTATAAACAAATTTATCGCAATGCTTTCTGGTCACAGTTTCGATAATTTCGCTCCGATACTCAACGCCTTTTATAAGAGCTCTGGGATACACTGTCATTTCATGTTTACATGATATTTCCAAATCTTGTATTAATTGCTGCTCCAAACGTGATGGTACTTTTTGGTAGGCTTTTTGTGCGCCGTACAATTTCATTAATTCCGTGTATCGCAGCGGTAACATTGCGGATTTTTTTTTCCATTCATCAATTTCTCCTTGACTTTCATCATCACTTCTTCATCAGCAGTATCAGTGTCAATAAATTTTCGCATGAAGTCTAGCAACAAACAATGCGCCATTATCTGAGTCTGCCTTTCGTGCGGACATTTTATCGACTCGATTATCCGTTTATTATACGCCTCAAACGGGAAAGTACTGGTTGCCGATAGAGGTCCTAAATTTTCAACACAATCGACCAAGTGAGCGGTGAGATGAAGATTAAAAGTCATGTCGTCATTCCCGAATATTTTTTCGTAATCTAAGCGGTACTGTTGTGCCAATAAACGCGCTCTAGCAAGCTCGTCCGTCGTTATATCGTTTCGGCATAATACGTGGATGGCTTCCGAAAGCAAAGACAGAAGCTGCAACTCACTATTACGTATTACATCTTTCAAACAAGGTACACTGTAGTACAGGAGCCAATTCCTCCATTCCGAAGCTTTCCAAATTTCTCGTTCTTGTATTGGTCTCGGCAAACGTGATACAATCCCTGGCGGTTGAATTCTCATCAATCGACTGTTTATTCGTTGTAAGGACGTGGGGTCTCCGCGGTACCAAGAACCGGATGTAGTATGCAATATTAACTTTGTAAATTTTTCAGCAACACCCAGACACACGTTGTGCATGTAATCAACTGATAAATAATTTCTTAATTGAAATCCTGGCAGCATTCTTAAAATTGAATTGCCTACTACTCCTTTGACTCTGTTTCTGCTTTGGGTTGCCTGTGTCATGTGCCTTCGAATTTCATCATCAGTACGTAGCGTTATAGGTGCGTTCTTGTAAATTCTGTTTTTCGTAGCGGTCGTCATAGCTTTCGCGTAGCAAAAGGTACATCCATGCTCTGCACGAAAGTGGCTCATATTCATAATTTCGTACCTTGCGATAGCATCTACCGAACACACAATGGTCTTGAAACGACTTGAAACGGTACGGTTTTCGTTGTGTAGATTCCATTCAACACCATCTGTGTACAACGATTGTAATTGTTGACATATCGGTTCCATGAACGCATTCAAGTTTGGATGTCCTTTGTCAACCCAAATTCCAGCCAAAATTATATCTTTTTTACGCAAGTGCGGCGGCAGTTCGTTGATCGTGAGCAATACTGGCCAAGCACTTGATCTCGTTGATTTTCCTACTGAGCAGCCATCAGTATTGATAGTGAACGTGAAGTTCCACTCGTGATCCAAAAATTTACCACTCTGCATCATTGATTTATATTCTTTACCATCGTAGACATCTTCAATCCCTTCGGGGTTTATTTTTTCTCGATTAATACGATATTTTAAATAATCTTTCATTGCTGGGTTGGCAAGTAGTCTTCTCAATTGCGTTCTTAAATTGAGTATTATGAAGTGAGACATGTTTTTCTTCTCTTTTCCCGGTCCATATTTTCTACATTGGCAGTCTCGGGCCGGTTTTTCTTTGCATCCTAATACATCTGTGCACACTTTGCAGTACAAATATTTTTTTGTAATTCCTTTACTCTTCCTGTTCAGCGTTTTCCACAAACTTCGCTCCGTCTCCGGTAATTTGTGGTCATTCATGCAGTCGTTGATATTTTTCAAACTGCGTACAATCTTTTTAATACTTGCTCGCTCTCCAATTGCCTCCGCGACTGTATACGTAAAGATGGTTTTCTTCGTGTTTTGTCCAAACATAATTGTGTCATCCTCTTCAAGTGCAAAAGCATTTTCGTTATTGTCATCATGCCAACTGCTGTCGGGATCGTCGTCTGTACTGCTTCCGTCGTCATAATGATCGCTACTGCTACCGTCGCCATCACCGTCACCGCCCATTTGGCCATCATCATTGTAGACTCCATCGGTGTTTTTATCCCCGGTGTCTGCGATTGTCTTCAGATTGTTGTTCACTTTCTCCGTTCTGGACCTCTGTGAATAGTTCAAATCTCCCATTTTCAACGCAGTCGATGATTTAACCAACTAGTACCCCATACATACAACTTTTTACCCTCTTGACGATCCTGCATAGACCTTATAATGTTATAGTTTATCTAGACTTTTCAAGGACTGTATTTTTTTTTCAAATATTTAATAATTTTTCTAAAGTAAATCCTACGCAATTTTCAGAATAACCAAATGGAAGCTTTTGCACTCTCACACAACTGACAGAGCGTCTTAAGATAGTTCAGTCACGAAACGACTTTCTTAGGAAAGTCTTGAAATTGACGCAGGGTGTTAATGACTAGACAACTGACACGTATATCACATTTCAAAGGGTTCGTCTTATTGCTTATTGAGTTGAATGTATTTAAATGTTAAAAAAAAATGCACAGGGATGTAGGAACTATGTGTAACAAATCGTGTAACTTTCCATGTAGCGACTAAACGCTATTTACGGTATTTATGAAAAACTACACAATCACAATTAAGTCTATAATGAAGGACTGAGAAAAATTTCATGACAATTGACTTACTCGTAATAAAAATTTATTACGTTGAAGATTGAATTCTATAGTATTTTAGCCAGGGACAAACGAAATTTCGCGTTCAACCAGGGATAAGGTCCGATTAATTTGTGGCTAATAATTTTAGTCACCAAACGATAAGTTGAAAAATGATGTATTTCTTCCACTTAATCACTCTGATCTTAATTTGAGATCTTCAATTGAGATTTCCAAATTGATCCCACTTAGACACCCACAAAATACAGTCCTACCTGCATGAACTACCATAACGACTTTGATGATTTCTTTGTCAAATACGTAACTGTGTTGAAAATTTGAGAGACAAAATATGATGAATACTTACGGTTTGTACTGTTCCATTCGTTGGTTGCGATTCGTCGTCATTCGTGGGAGCATCATCGATTTGCAATTCAATACTTTCGTGCACAGTACTTCGCTGCTGCGATTGTACATCCGTATTGTCGATAACAATACGATTCGTTCTCTCCTCGTCGCTTCCAACAGGAGTGTTTCTCTGCATCCTTTCCTCTTGCAACATTTCGTCGTCACTACTTTGCGAGGCGTCATTATTCTGTTGACAGTTTCAAAGTTTAATTCGAAATGATTTAAGCAAGCCGAATTGATTACATCTAGGAAAGATAATTTTTGAGTTTGCAAAATTCGGACGTTACAATCATCCCGAGTAGAAATTCTGGTCCCGCTACAAAAAAGACTTGATCAGGCATCCTGATGTTTTCCTAATGCCTTGATCAGGATTTTTTATCAAGCCGTGATAATTTTTGTGACACTTTTTCTGATTTCGGTCTGATCAGGCTAAAAAATCAAGGATTGATCAGGGGAAAAAATCAAGGCTTGATCAGTAAAAAAAATCAGGGCCTGATCAGCACACAAAATCAAAGCTTGATCAAGGTAAAAAGTAAAGGCCTGATCAGTGCAAAAACCCTAGCCACTTAGGGCTTAATTTTTCAAGGATTAATTAAAGTGAAACATCATCGCCTAGTCAGGATGATGGAATGAGCCACTGCTGAGGATGTCCTATTTATTCCTGGAATAAAAAGATACCACGCATGGCCAAAATAGAAAAAGGCACAATTATAAAACACGTTGATACTTTATTTTCTAATGTAAATAAGAATCTTAGTTTATTACATAGATTTTTTTCCTCACTCCACTTTATCATATATGTTTTGGTATGTGGAAAATAAATAAAACTTTGTTTAATTTTTTATATAGAAAAAAGGCGAAATAAACTGATATTTTTCATACAAAACTGAAGGACCTTAGAATGCAAGGAAAAGAACTTAGAAATAAACTTAAAAAAAGGTTATAAAGTTTTTATGGACGGAGGCTTTTAGGGAACGTCACATTGTTCCTTCAGTTGCTGGTTCTTCTGCAGCACCCCTCGACATTTATCCCAGTCTTTTGCGGATTTGAAGACTGCCCCAACGGCTTGTCCGATTTCTTTCAAAAGAACTTTAATGCCATGTTCTTTTTATTTCGAGATAACAGCCGCTGAAAAAGTCGAAAAAATGCATCAAACTTAAGATTCAATGTTTACATATACAGCCTTGGCCAAAAGTATTATGCACCATATAAATTTTCTATCCGGACAAAAAATCGGATATCTCGGCGGGAAAAAAATCGTAAACCATTTTCTCACTTTGCAAAATCGCTAGGTGGACTTTGAAACATAGCAACTTCACCATTTAGTGATAAGATCTTTGAAAAGGACACTGTTAGTTTAGTTTAGTTTCTTTAATTTGCAACTCTTATTTCTAGAGTTATTCATTTTTTTAACGGCAGGTTTCCTAAAAGCCGGTATCGTGGGGCGTAACTTGAAAACTATGAGCTTTGGAATATTTAGTCTAAGGATTGAAAAGTTGTATTTTGTTCTTTTGGACTCACTGCATCTGTTTAGATTCTTTTCCAAAAGTGCTTTGTATCGCTATTTTTGGTTGATAGTCGGCGATTTGTCTCAATAATTTACTGCCTTTATTTTGAAACAAAGATGTTTTAATGAAAAGACCAAGAGAAGAGAAGTTACATAACGAAAGTTTTAACCTATTCGAATTTTTTCGGAAGTCTTATGCGAATTTTCTTATCCCAAAATAATATTGACATCGATATTTCAAGATTTACACCGCTCCCACATAGACTTTTTTTTAATTTAACTAATGTGTTAAAAATTTAATCATCTGCCTGTTCTCTCTCGATATTTTCATTAAAACATAATTATTTTAAAAGTAACGGCAGAGCATTAATGAGACAAATTGTCGACTATCAACTAAAAATAGCGATAGAAGGAAATTATGAAAAAAAATTTAACAAAATATGTAGCGTGTCCAAAATAACAAAATACAACTTCTTACTCCTTAGATTAAATATTCCAAACCTTATATTTTGTGATATTGATAATCTGTACCGATGGCATCACATTTACCGGATTGAACTACAATGTGAACTTGACATTATTTCATTGGCCTACGCTCTCCGGGCTAACCTGTATCGAAGAATGTCATGCCATCGGTGCAGGTTAGCCCGGACAGCGTAGACAAACCAAATAATGGCAAGTTCACAGCGTACTACAGTTTAATGAATGTAATGCCTACCTACGCTGTCAAGGCTAGCTTGCACCGATGGAATTGATTCCATTGGCACAGGTTAGCCCGAACTGCGTAGGCGAATCGAACAATGTTAGGTTGACAGCGTAGTTCAGTCCGGTAAATGTAATATCCATGCGAAGTGCATTCTGAATGGACTAACCCGCACCGAGAACTGAACTACGCTGTGAACTTACCATCATTTGTTTGGTCTTTGCTGTCTTGTAACCTGCACCGGTGGCATCATATTCACCATACGGAACTACTTTGTCGACTCACTATTATTTGGTTGGTCTATGCTGTCTGTCTCCTTTCTCCTCTAAGAAAGGAGACAGACGCCGCAGTCTCCTTTTCCGCTGTACTCCCCTTGTCGTCTTTTGGGGTACATTACTTATTTCGGGTTTCTGAAATGAGGTAATGTTTTACTGAAATGCATGATACACGTGGGCAACAGAATGAATGCAAATACACGCATGCAAGAAAATAGAAAAGTGTTGAAAAAGTATGTAAAATAAAAATGTATTGTTGGAATATAACAAAGTGGTATATAGAGATGTCTTACCTCAAATAAATATCGCAATGCCAACAATCGAGAACACGTAAATACGGAATAAAATGCACGAGATTACTGCCGAACATGCATCCGGTTATTAGACACATCCGATGAAAATGTATAAACTGATTAAATTGGCGCACGCTTCTCTCGTGTCTCTGTAGCATTTGACCAGATAAGGTTAGACACGTTTTTGGTGCCGAACTGTATAAGTCCAGTTACGTGATGATTGCTTGAAGCTAGTTGGGTCAGGCGAATTTAATTGAGCCGTACGTCCAGTTGCTTGACCATCGCCTGAAGCTAGCTGAATCAGGCAACTGGAGGAAACAGTATATACAGTCGCGCGACTATCACCTGACACCAACTGGATCAGACAAATTGAGGCATACCTTAAGTAAGGCCTTTGTACTACAACGTGATGAGACCGGGATCAAATGTCAGGCCAGCTTGACAATATTTGTACTCGGGATGTAATGTTTTCAATTTATAATATATATATTTTGCTTTCTATACATCTTCGATATTTATAATTTATATATATTTATTTATATTTTTTAATGTTCCATACAAAGATGTGACATTATACATTTGCCAAAATATGAAAGATATTTCACTATAGAATCTCCTGAAATTCTTAGAGATTAACAGTTGCGGGAATTTGTATTAAATGAATGAATTAATAGTTTTGGGGAATTATTGTCAAATAAAAGCTTCGAGTATCTCCAGAGAAAGTTGCTTTTTTACAATATCATTTGTGCCATAATACAAATATATATATATATATATATATATATATATATATATATATATATATATATATATATATATATATATATATATATATATATTAAATATTTCATCAACCTTCCTACACATCAAATATTAATCTCCCCTCGTCAGTACTTGATCGAAAAAAGGAAGCACTTGTGCATCTATTTAAGGATGTATACCCAAAATAGACAATATAAGTTTTATCGTTGAATTTAAATAATATATGTTGTAGAGCGAATTATGCCGCGTTGATTTAAAAAAATTAGACTTCACCTTATAGTTATTATATAAATTAATGGTTTGAGTCCCGTTAAACCGCATGTTTATCGTACCGGAAGTAGCCTAATTTGAAAGAAAATAAGAAAATAAAGCATTTTTCACATAAGTGTACAAATTCAAAAAAATGTTATTAAAAACTTCACATTTTCAACTACTTAAAGAAAAAAAACCCGGTGTCACCGTGTCTTTGTCGAAAAGATCTCAATAAAACGTAGACGCTCGGCTCATGTACGAAAAACGTCTACTACAGGCGCCATTTATAAACGTACGAGATATAAAGATGTGGCAACGTTGCACGTCTGTCTAATAGTAAACAACTTAGGTTAGGAGGGTAAGGAGACGGGCTGAAGTAGGGAGACTGTTGCCAGATTTTTTCACCATATAAACGGAATTTTTTCTTAAGGATATTTTTGACAGAAACGGTGAAAAAAATCATTTTTTGAAATATATCGGTCATCTTTTCTTATCTAATTTTATTTCAGATCATGCATCTCCGAGATTTCATCAACAGAGATGTCCGTCCTACAGTTTTTAACTACTATTTTCGCTGATAAATACATTTTTCATGTATGTCCCTAAGCGTAATATTCCGGATCCACCGCGATATACTCGGAACAGCCGCTACATGTCACTAAGCGAACTCTGACGCGTCTTCCACGGGATAATTATCGATATATTCTTCACTACCATATCTATGGCTCATATCAAGGATATTTTTGACAAAAACGGTGAAAAAAACACGTTTTTTGAAATATGTCCGTCATTTTTTCATATATACAATTTTTTTTCGAAACATGCATCTCCGAGATTTCATCGACAGAGACGACCTACAGTTTTTAAACTACCATTTTCGCCGATAAATACATTTTTCATCTATGTCCCTAAGCGTACTATTTCGGATCTACTGCGGTATACTCGGAGCAGCCGCTAGATGTCACTAAGCGAACTCTGCCGCGTCTTCCACGGGATATTTATCGATATATTCTTCACAACCTTAACTATGGCAGATATTAAGGATATTTTTGACAAAACCGGTGAATAAAACACGTTTTTTTGAAATATGTACGTCATCTTTTCATATATCAAATCCTCGTTTCGGAACATGCATCTCCAAAATTTCATCAACAGAGATGACCCACAGTTTTTTAACTACCATGTTCGACGATAAATACATTTTTCATTTATGACCCTAAGCGTACCATTCCGGATCCTTCGCGGTACACTCGGAGCAGCCCCCGAGTCGAAATTTTCGAGCCGCTCAACCCACAAAATGAAGGCGAGCAGAAATCGGCGAGAGCGGATTATTGGGTATCTCAAGGAGGGTACAATGTTTGAAAATACCATGCGTTAGAGCCTCCGATGAACCTCCGGCATGGCAGAAAGTAGACTTTTTGACTCAAAGGAGGTCAGTGAGGATCACAATTGAACCTACGGAACCTCAGGTGGGCCTACTTCGAGCGCTCCAGCAGAACCTACTGCCCCCCCCCTTTCGGCCTACTGTACACTGCTAAACAAAAAAAAATTAATTTATATAGGATCTATTTAAATAAAATATGTTTTTTCCTTGTCTCACAGCCCACTACGATCATATTTGTTTCAAAGATATTTATATATGTTAATAAAGATGAGCTTCAAATTAATCTTTATTTGCTTAAAATGTACACTGTAGACCTAAGTGTATTATATGTATAAAATATTTCATTAATCGAAAATAAAATGAATTCCTTAATCGAGAGCTTTACCACAAGAATTCATCATCATAATTAGTCATTCCCTGGCCTTTAGAACTGATTTATTTCAAAGAAAATATTTGCCCTAGGGGCCATTCATAAAACACGTGGGTCAAATTTTATCAATATTCGACCCCCCCCCCCCTCCCCCCTCTGTGACGTTTCGTGACGGGTGCCGGTGCCCCCCCCCTGCCGCTCCTGAAAATTACGTGACACGGAGCCCCCCCCCTTCTGCTCTCGATTTTCTTTCAACAAAAAGAAGCAAGTAAAATACTAAAACCATTTTAATAAGCTATTTCAGAACGAACAATTTATATTGTTTACTTTAAGTAAATATATATGTAATATATAAAAACGTATAATTTATACGTGGGGTCGTCCATTAAGGCCTTAGGCCACTCTAGAGGCCGAAAAAGTAGGCTTTTTGGGGCTTTTTTTTCAGAAAAACTACAAAATAAATTGAGATTACAAAAAGGGTGTTTATCATACATATCAGTGACTGTATACAATAATTTTTTTGAAGCGATTAATTTCAAAATGGCGGCTGTGCAGCGTTTATCTCAAAACTGCGTTTTTTAAGTTAGCCAGAAACATAACTCAGACAATTTTCAACCGATTCACTTGAAATGTTGAAGATATCTTGAAAAATACATTGTTTATGGAAGTACGTAGGATTTTTTTTATATTGCATAGTTCATTTGTTATTAACAATTATCTGACGAAATTTTACACCTTCCAAAAATTTGCCTCAACAATCGTCAGATAATTTTTAATAACAAATGAATTATGCATTATAAAAAAAATCCTACGTACTTCCATAAACGATGTATTTTTCAAGATATATTCAACATTTCAAGTGAATCGGTTGAATATTGTCTGAGTTATGGTTCCGGCCAACTCAAAAAATGCAGTTTCGAGATAAACGCTGCACAGCCGACATTTTGACATTAATCGCTTCAAAAAAATTATTGTATACAGTCACCGATATGTATGATAAACACCCTTTTTTGTAATCTCGAATTATTTTGTAGTTTTTCTGAAAAAAAATCCCCAGAAAGCCTGTTTTTTCGGCCTCTAGAGTGGCCTGAGGCTTTAATGGACGACCCCACGTACATTAATAATAAATAATTTTATAATCTTTTATCACGATGCACCTAGAATGCAATGTGTTTCCGAAGATGTTTCAGATGAGTCTCAATCGATATCAGAGAAGTTGCGACTTCCTAGTAGTCGGAAATTTGGGTGGGCAGTACAAAAAATTTTCAGCGTCTCAGTATCACCCTTTTCCAGATTTAATATGCTTATAGCGTCTCGTGACTTTTGCTCGACCCCCCTCCCACCCCCCTGTGACAAAGTGTGACGATTTGCCTGACCCCCCCCCCCCCCCCCTCACTGCGTCACGTGTTTTATGAATCGCCCCCTACATGAGAATTGAACCGAGTCCTCCCTATTCATAGCTACGCTCGCTGCCCCTATGCTACCGAGTGCTTATAACATTCTACTCCCTGACATGGCATAAGAGGCCAAATGAATACCTATAGCTATTTGTTGTATCACATAAGCTATATGAATTAGTTAATATGATTGTGATAATTAGAGAGTTTTATCGAATAACATGCTATAGATTTTTCAAACAAATATATATATATATATATATATATATATATATATATATATAATTCCTCTCTCTCCATCTTCTCTACCCCCACGCCCCTTTGATATGAGTGTTGCAATAAAGGTGGAAAGTTGTAAATTTAAAAAAATCAACTAGATCCATTCAGCGAACTTAAATAAATTTTTTTTTCAACACATGAAAATGTTGAACTGATGAAAACAATTCACAGATTTATTAGGATCAAATAAAATATATATAGCTATTGGACGATATTAAATAGATTGATTTGAATAAATAAACATTTTTGAAATCAATAATTTTACCAATGGAATGCAATAGGAAAAATTTGGTTCCATGAAAAATCTAGTTAATTTAAAAAAAAATCAGATAGACGCGGTTAGTTAATATCATAAAATTTAGCGGAAAAAAAATTAAAATATGCTTCATACATACACGTGGAAATATTTTTTAAATTTTCGACGTGCTAAAAATGAAAACAAAGAAAAATCAAACATTTTCTTTAAAATCGACGGTAATCGGCCATCGCCATTTATCGACTCATTATTGAATGAACAAAAAAAAACAAAAAGAACAAAAACAAAAGGAAAAAATGATGGAAAAATCGAATGAGGTTGGATTCCAAACCAACAATATCAATCTTTTAGAACATGAAATAGACTATAATTAACACCCTAACGTTTCAAGCAGATATCAACATTATATGTTATATAGATCTACACTGCCAGTCAAAAGTTGCCGGACACTCCACATAATCGCAAAACTTTTGAGGGCTGGATAATTGCCAAATAATGTTAGAGTAATATAATTCATTTCATTTATTATTTCACGAAGATACTATATAGGTCTATATAATTAATTAATTATACAGAGCTTTATAGTATCTTTGTAAAATAATAATTATTTTACCATGAGTTTGCAATTATCCAAAGTGATATTAAGTTTTGCAGTTATCTGAAGTGTCCGAATACTTTTGACTGATAGTGTATATTCGAATATATTAACGCAACCACATATTTCGAGTATAATATATATATTGAGACGTATAGGTACGTCTCAGGTGCCAGTTTCTCCCGAAAACGCGAAGGCCAAGATTGTTGACACGCTCGGTCAATGCCTCTAAACGCGGCTATTAGGAGGAAAATTGAAAACGGAGAAAGTAGGGGCTATCTCTCGGTGGGGATATTGAAATTCGAGAAGAGTCAAGTGGGGGGAGAAAAGATTCTAGAAAAATCGAGGAACGACCAAGACGCTTGAGAAGGGGAAGCAAAAAAAAACGGCAAAATAACAGTATAAAAGGGACGTCCTCGGACCGAAAAAGGTCTCCTCTTTCAAACTCTGGCTGGCGCAAGTAGTGAAAAAGATACCAGTACAAGCTGAAAAAGCAAGGAAAGTATCAGAGTAAGGAAAGCGCCAGCATCAAGAATAAGGAAAGGAGCAAAACGTAGGGACTTCTCTCGATTATTGGGCACATTAGTAGTGAATGGGCGTAAGTACAAGCCGCAAAGGCGAGGAAAACAACCACTAAGGAAACTGTCCAGAAATAGCGAGAGGAATTGGAGACAGTCCCCGGATCACTTTCTTTAATTATCGGAGCATAAGTAGTGAAAAGGACGCACTTGATTATTTCCCGATTAAGGAAAGCGTCGGTTGGCACAACCCGAGTCAAAATTTTAAGCCTCCTCTGAACCTCGCAGGACCCATTTCTTTTGTAATACATAAGCCGCTAGCCTCCGTTGAACCGACGAAACCTCATTTGTCGAGTGCAGTGCTATGAAGAGACCTCCTCTTGGTCCAGGCTAGCCTCTGCTAGACCTCCCAAACCTTCTCTCGACCCCCAGTTTTAGTGAAACGTGCAGAGCACAGGCCTCCTTAACCTGCTTTCAATCTCAAACTGTTGTCTCGACCCCACCTAACCTGCTTTCGGCCCAAATTCGATATCTCCTCCATCACCATTCCATTGTGGCCTGATCGGTAACCCGTTCGATGACGAAAATAATACGAACTTAATAAAAATACATCGTCCCCTTATCAAATTATTAGTGCAATATTAATATGCGAAAACAATCAAATTTGCTCAATATCGATTTATTATTATTTTATAGGCAATTCATAAAAGAATGCTTGTATATAGTCTTACTCCAATTCTATCGGATTAATGGGCGTTTTCCTGTGAGAAAAAATCTCACAGGAAAATTCTTAAAAAATGCCAGTCTATCCAGTATAAGCTTACGCGACGTTTTTCGTCGTTGACATTTCTTCTTAAACCCTCTAGTTCTTGAGTTACATTGCGTTATCTAGAATTAGTCTTTTTTAGCAAAAAATGAAATAACATTGCGAAAAAAATCGTACAAAACTTTATAAAAAACGCAAATGGAGTTCCTGCTACCCCGTTCAAGTTTATCATGGATAAACGCAACAATTTTTTTTTGCCTAAGTCATGCGCCCAATTCGCGATGGTCGAAAAAAAACCGAAAATCAATCACGTATAAAAGTGCGTACCGGGTCGAAAACAAAATTATAAAAAACTATTTCAGGAAAGTAATATAAAGCTGAATATATTCCCGTCAAAACGCCGTTCGGTAAATTTGGTTATCTTTTTTTTTACGAAGCTATGTAACTTTTAGTGCAGCAAGAAATATCGACTGGTGTATCCAAACTTTTAAGCGACGGTATATGTTATATAATACTATATATATATATTATTCTCGAAATATGTGGTTGCATTAATATATTCGAATATACACTACCAGTCAAAAGTATTCGGACACTTCAGATAACTGCAAAACTTAATATCACTTTGGATCATTGAAAACTTATGGTAGAATAATAATTATTTTACGGAGATACTATAAAGCTCTCTATAATTACTTAATTATATAGATCTTTACAGGATCTTCGCGAAATAATAAATGAAATGAATTATATTACTCTAACATTATTTGGCAATTATCCAGCGCTCAAAAGTTTTGCGATCATGTGGACTGTGCGAAAACTTTTGGCTGGCAGTGTAGATCTAAATAACATATAATGTTGATATCTATATGGAACGTTAGGGTGTTAATTATAGTCTATTTCATGTTCTAAAGGATTGAAATTGTCGGTTTAGAATTCAACCTCATTCGATTTTTTCTTTTTGTTTTTGTTCGTTTTGTTTTTCTTGTTAATTCAATAATGAGTTGATAAATGGCGACGGCCGATTACCGTCGATTTTAAATAAAATGTTTGATTTTTCTTTGATTTCATTTTTAGCACGTCGAAAATTTAAAAAATATTTCCACCTGTATGTATGAAGCATATTTTTATTTTTTTCCGCTAAATATGACATTAACTAACCGCGTCTATTTGATTCTTTTTTATTTGAATTAACTAGATTTTTCATACAACCAAATTTTTCCTATTGCATTCCATTATTAAAATTATTGATTTCAAAAATGTTTATTTATAGAAAATCAATCTATTTAATATCGTCCAACTACATATTTTATTTGATCCTAATAAATCTGTGATTCGGTTTCATCAATTTAACATTTTCATCTGTTCAAAAAAAACAATTTAGTTAAGTTCACTGAATGGATCTAGTTATTTTTTTAAATTTACTTTAAATAGAATTTTCGTAGAGTTAACCATTTTTCTATTTGATTGAACTAACGGTCCATCTTTATTGCAACACTCATATCAAAGGGGCGGGGCGTAGAGAAGGTGGAGACAGAGGAGTTTTGTGTATATATATATATATGTGTGTGTGTGTGTGTGTGTGTGTGTGTGTGTGTGTGTGTGTGTGTGTGTTTGTTTGAAAAATCTATAGCATGTTATTCGATGAAACTCTCTAATTATCACAATCATATTAACTAATTCATATAGCTTATATGATACAACAAATAGTTAGAGGTATTCATTTGGTCTCTTATGCCATATTAGCGACCAAAATGTTATAAGCACTCGGTAGCATAGGGGCAGCGGAGCGTAGTTATGAGTAGGTAGGACTAGGGTCAAGTCGCATATAGGGCAGATATTTTCTTCGAAAAAAATCAATTCTAAAGGCCAGGGAATGACGAATTACGATAAAAATCCTTGTGGTAAAGCTCTCAATTAAGGAGTGCATTTTATTTTCGATTTATGAAATATTTTATGCATATAGTACACTTAGCTTTACAGTGTACATTGTAAGCAAATAAAGATTAATATGAATCTCATCTTTATTAATATATATAAATATCTTTGAAAGAAATATGATCGTAAAAGGCTGTGAGACAAGGAAAAAACCTATTTTATTTAAATAGATTCTATATAAATTAATTTTTTTGTTTAGCAGTCTACAGTAGGCCGAAAGGGGGGGCAGTAGGTTCTGCGGGAGGGCTCGAAGTAGGCCGACCTGAGGTTCCGTAGGTTCAATTGTGAGCCTTACTGACCTCCTTTGAGTCAAAAAGTCTACTTTCTGCCATGCCGGAGGTTCATCGGAGGCTCTAACGCATGATACTTTCAACCATTGTACCCTCCTCTAGATACCCAATAATCCGCTCACGCCGATTTCTGCTCGCCTTCATTTTGTGGGTTGGACGCGGCTCGAAAATTTCCACTCGGGAAGTAGTGAAAAGGAGCCGAGAAGGACTCCCGACCAAGGAAAGTGCCAGAGAACGCAAGTAGTGAAAAGGGAATGATCGGGTGCTCCCGAATAAGGAAAATGCTCAAGATAAAAAGAGAAATGACAGTGGGCATCTCATAGAAATAGGATGAGGCAACGAAAGTTTTAAATCAGGAGAAGTAAATCAAATAAAGAAACAGAAATTAATTTTAACAAAAGGTACGAGGACCGCCCAGCTGTGCGCACGTCTTCCTCGGTCTTTAAATTTTGACGGTAACCGTCACCGAGAGAGAGAACAGGCTCACTTGATGAGAGCAAGCGAGAGACAAACAAAACAAACGGAGCAGTGGCCGAGCAAAGCCAACGCGGAAAAAATTGGAATTCGCAAACACACACAAAGTACTCATGAAAAGGTCCCCTAGCAACTCACGTACACACAAAGACACACAAATATTCAAAAATTGTAAGGCGGAATAAAAGCAACACCACACATACACATAAGAAAACGCACGAATACAAGCACACATTTAAAAACACATGTAAACACTGCGGCAACCATACTGCGGCGCCCAGTCTGGGTGATGTTGTATGAATCTGAAAAAAAAAAAATATATATATATATATATTTTTTTTTTCAGATTCATACAACATCACCCAGACTGGGCGCCGATTGAGGCGGTTTTCGGTGGACCATGTTGTAAAAAAATAAAAAACTAATTGAAAAAATTTTATATGATTTTTGTTTAAATGTAGATACATTCTCAGAGGAATAATAAATACATATGTAGAATTTCATCAAGACAACTTCAACGGCTTAAAAGTTATTCCAACCCAACAATGACGTCAAAAATCTCGCTCTAGACCAGACTACTGCCTTATTGGCTATAGCGCATATCATACGATTTTTAATATATGCCAAGATATCAAAATAACGGACACCTTGGGGGCCGTCCATAAATTACGCCATTTTAAAATAGGGGGGGGGGGTCTAGGCATTGGATGACAGTAACGATAATCACATTATGACCATAGGAAGGATAGGATGATTTCGGGGGGGGGGGGGGGGGGGGGGGGCAAAAAATCAGCAAAAAATCGATGACGTAATATATGGACGGCCTCTTGCGAAAAAAAAATAAAAAAAACCTGTTTTTCTACTGTTTTTGGCGAAAAAAATAGGAAATATCAACATTTAAAAAAATCCTTGATACGTGCTATATCTATGGTTGTAAAGAATATGTGATTAACATTTCATAAGGGTGATTCAGTAATTTCGAAGATTTTATCAGCAAACCGTCGAAAAACGATGGTTCGACAACAACGCGTTAAAAGTTTGTTTAGGTTATATAAATACGCAAAGAATTTTTTTTAAAGTAATTACGAAAGTGTAACAACTTCTATATCAATATCTGTAATATAAACCAATAAAAAAATCATGACAATCGCCTTTTTTAGCGTCTAAAGTGAGAAGACCCCTTAACCCTCGAACCTATTTTTGGGCACCTTCTTGCCGAATACATGGGCAATTGGCGTCTGCGACATAGTTAACAACCGTAAATGTTACAAAAATCTCTGAAAAAATGCATAGGTGTTCTTTGTGACTTCAGCTATGAGTTCAATTAATAACAATATTATAACATCAATTTTGGATTGTTAATTGAATCGTTGAAAGAAAAATGCAGAAAACGCACCGTAGTGTGGGAAAAACTCATATTTTTTGTCAAGTAACTTCGTATGAAGAATCCTTTGAGTTATTTTTACTTGAGATGATGTACGTTTAGAAAATATATGGGAGGCTTCGGGAATTAAAAAAGAGTATTTATTTCAAGGGTTGAATGTCGCTATTAAGCATGTACACTTATGGAAGATAAAATCGATAATAAATGTAAAATATTGATGGGTAAATTGAAAAACATTCGAATCGAAAAACTCATCGCGCTCCTCTTCCCCTTTCTGATGATCTTCTTCGATACAATCTTGATCCTCGGAATTTTCACAGCCGAAATATTCCACTTGTTTGCGAGGACTAATCTCTTCGCTAGTTCCCAAATTCTTGTTCGCTTTTATTTATTTAACACCTTCATGAAAATTTATATTTCGAGTTAAAAACAACAATATAGGAAAATAAATGTTATCGTGAAGTCGAATTTTACATAAGTTTCCAGAACACATGAGTCGTTTGCGTCCTCGACAGATTTTTAAGGCTTGCCAGCTGGAGATAAATTATGCGATTCCTGCCGGTCTTCGCAGTGAACTAACCTGACCACAAACTTTTT